>JANHFL010000896.1:79975-90434 GCA_032468155.1 Oxyrhabdium leporinum
GCTGACTCTGTAAACCACTTAGAGAGGGCTGTAAAGCACTGTAAAGTGGTATATAAGTCTAAGTGCTATTGCTATTGCTATAACTTATATTTAATTTAATACTTGCTGAACACCCCTGCTTGACTTGGTGAAATTAATACCATTATGGGCTAGCCAACAGTAACAAACAAATAACAGAATAAAGCATGGAATGATATGTGTGTGTTTAAAAAAGATGATTTTAAAAAAAAGAGAGGAGGAGAAAAGCAAAGGGGGAAAGAAAGAAAACATAACTTGAATTATGGAAGGCTTGGAGGAGTTGTTTATGTTTAACCACAACTCTAATCCAGAACTGGACTACATTGTCTGAAATCCCTGTCACCTGGTCAGTTAGCAAGAGACTAAGGTAATCAGCCTCCGACTTGCCTGGATGTTGATCTACACAAGAGGAATATACATTTCCATTTCCCCCTGACCACAAGGACAAAGCAGCTAACATGTACTATTTGGGTGTGAGTTTTAATTAGAATCCTTGCAACTTCTGCCTGAAGAATTGAGTTAGGAACACAACAAGGAACCAAGAATCTGAGTAATATAAATATAATAAATAAAAACAGATTGCTTAGGAAGCTTGATTGTGCAGCTCCTATTGGTTCTAAATCCTTATATGCATATATTTAGAAGCCACAGGATAGCTATGATATTACTTTACCATCAAATACTTATACTATTTATGATATCAATATCCTTTCTTTTAAATAGATATCTGTAGTGATCTGTATTTTACTATTACTTTTCCGAATCTGAATGTTCAATGCTGACATTATATGTCAGCTCAACAACAAGCTCCTTGAATCCTTGATATCCTACTAATATGCTAATTTTGAAGACATTTTAAGAAATGCCTCATTTTGGCCATGCTTTAAACGAAGCATCCCTTCAAAGCTATTTCAGGAAGAAATGTGGACCTCTTTCCTCTAAAAATAAGATAACCACATGGCTTGGCTTGGTCTGCTTATGCCTTTTCCAGAAAAAGCTTTTGCACACAGAGTAAAATCTCAGAGCATGAAAATTCCACAAATCAATGGGAAAACAATTTCCAGGAACAAGGGCTTTTTAGAAGTGCCTCCTCCCACTTCTTGTAAAATGAAATCTCTAAGAAAATATAGACTTCAGGTCAAAAAAGGGCCATTACAGAAGGATTTTATGATGATTGTTCTCCAAGCTTTATTTTAATATAGTTCATACTTCATATATTTTATTATTGGTTCTTTTTTATAGTCTATATTTTACTCTATATTACTTGGCATTTTTGTGACATAGGTTGCCAGTAATAATTGTTTCTTTAAAAAAAAAAGCCCATTGCATGTCTCTAATCTGCAAAAATACAGGCAACGACTAGATGGCAGCAAGGAAGCCAGAAAACTCTCTTTCACTACCCCCCTGGAGACTGTTCACATGTTTTTGGCTCTAATGCAATAGCCTTGGGAAAATAAATGAAATACCCACACACAGACACACAGACATACACAAAGTATTATGCAATGCGACATAGGTCTGCATACATATACACGCTATTGTGCAAGTTTATAACAAAGGTCTTTAAGAAAAATCATTTCCACTGTGTGAAGGTGGCAATATGAATGTGTGTTGCAGACAAAGAGAGTAAATTTTTGTATTCGAGTAATTCATAATACTCGTTCAAGCTAGCCCAGATTCTGCTGCAACCATTACATAATTCCGCTTGCTTTATATTTGTGGTATATTGAGATGGATTGATCTGGCAGATCTGTAATCAAAGAGTTGTTTGGTTAGTTTCAGAGCCACTAATCTCACTGAAGCTATAACTTTATGAAAAATTTTATGAAAAGCTCCTTTTGTTTTCCTCCAAGTATGTTCCAGTTTAACGGTATCATTGTGTCCTCTGGATTTCTGCTCTTTTGTCATCTGTTCCGTTTTTAATAGAAGCACAACAGAACTGTAATGGTCTATTGGATCTCTGTCAAATCTTAGTGTGAAGCCCAAGAGCCGTCAGAAAACTAAAATTGTTTCTCCTTACTTTGGAAAAAGGATGTTGATTGTCATGTGGAAGAAAACGAAGTTTTTAGAGTTGCACCAGTGAAGTTTCTGACCTTGGATCTAAGGTTAACTCACTTGTTAGACAGAAAGGTTGATTTAACAATTAATCTTACAGCCAAAAAATCTGATGTTATTTAAGATAATATCAGGCTGAGGCGGTTTCTATCAATTTGATTCCAAAGGGAAAACTACATAAATAGATTGAGCTATCCTGATATGAGTCCCTTGTTCAAAAAACCCTTCATGTATAATCAGTCTGGAGGAAAAGACCTTGAAATGTGGCCATCTATAACATTGCTTGGAGCTTTCATTGATTTCCTAAGCACTCATTCTCTTCACAGGTAATTAATTTAACCAGGCATTACATCAGCAGATCTCTGTTTTTATGTTCCGTTATTTCATAACATCTTTCTAGATGAGTTGGATCTACAATTCTGAAAATTTCCAACCACCAAAAGCTACTTTGTCCAGAAGTTGTAACTCAAATGAGGAGGACACCTGATTGAGGAAGACTCATCTTAAAACAGGGGAGTGGGAGGGGGAGCTGATCGAAGAGTTAACTATTCAATGAGCAGGACATAAAAGAAACAGATTTTCTGTTTATATCCCTACCCCAACTATTATTTATTCTTCAGATATTGGGTAGTTTAAAAATACAAATAAATAAATGTCTCCAGATACAGTATCCAGATGGATCATAATATCTTCCCTGAATAATTCCATTTTCTAGGTTTTCACAATGCATGAAACTACAAATTAAAAACCAGAAAGTCCAGAAAAACCAGAAAGTCCAGTTGCCTCTTGAAAAAGCACCTTGAGGACAACCAGTCACCTTAGATGACTGAGAATCTCCATAGACAACTGCAAATTAAGTAAATTTCTTGCTTACCTTTTTTCAACCAAAATCTTGCAGGTAGCTGCTAGCTAGAAGGTTGCTAGATAACCTTCTTCAATCAAAATCATGCAATGAATAATAGTCCCCCATATCCATTTCCACTCTGCTTTTGGTGACAGTGCCTATGACTTGAATTGAGATGGCCCCTCCAATTTTGCACTACTGAAAACAGTTCTACGGTAGGGATGGATAAATGTACTAATATATTTGGATTTTCTGATTTATAATTTTGCAATTAATTTCTACAGTGGAACTTTGTTGTTATGGTTCATTTCTGTAAGCAACATAAACAATCTTGAAATTGGGCAATAAGTAAACAGGATGCATTCACACAATATGCCTGAATACTCAGGTACAAAGGTACAACTCTTAGAAAACTAAAAATGAAAGTACTTGATTTATTTTTGACCTGTGTGAGAAGCACCTTTTAAGTTCCTTTTAGCTGTCAGAACTAGTAATTGTGGATAGAACAGTGCTTGTCTGAAATGTTTGCAAACTGTCACAGTGATGTGGAGAATGGAGAATGATGAAAAGTCAGAGGAAATGAGATGAAAGCCACTTTGGTCTAGTGGTTAAGGCCTATAAACTGGGAGATTGTGAGTCTCATTTCACTTTGGCCATGAAAGCCAGTGGGTGACTTTGGGCCACTGAGTTGTTGTTGTTGTGGGAAAAATAGGAGGAAGAAGGTAGATAGGAGGAGTAAGATGTGAATTATTTGTAAAAAAATAATAATAAAGGCAGGATACAAATAAATAAAGAGTTAAGGTTCATATAAATGCAAAAAATATTACATTATTGAAAGTGAGGAGAGGAATTCACTCAAAAGTCCATAGTTGTGACAAGCACCTCTCTTTTTCTATGAACACATGCCACAATATTGGCAACCTTCACTTAGTATGGGAGAAAATACTATGACTTTTTAAAATAAGTTGATACTGAGATAACACATTTTGCAAACCCATCTTACATCTGTTCAGAAGATGACAATTCCTCTCTAGATCTTACTTTGCTATTCCTTTTGCTGAGGTGTATATTTTATGCCTTTTTTTATATACAATCCTTTTGAATTAGTCTGCGTATCTAAAATGTCCAATCAAAACTATTTATAAATACCAAAAAAAATCTATATGTTAGAAAAAGAGGGGAAGTGGAGGAAAAGCAGAAGTAAAACCAATACATTTAATATTTGTATAAAGAAGGTCTGGGTGAAGGCATAGGTGGCTAAAGAAGTAATAAGAAATGCTTTGCAAAGAGGACATCCACCATACAGATGTGTGAAAAATGCAAATATGCACAGCAAATTCTTGCAAGAAGAGAAAAAGAATGAATCAGAACAGGATCTTGAGAGGTATCTCAAAATGTCCTTGTCCCACCAGTCCATCTCAAAACTTTTAATTTGCTGAAATTTTAACCAATATGCCCTTCATTAACACAATACAACATATTCCTACCTGTACCTGCCTGTCATTATTCCACAGAGAAAAAACTATCTACTATAGTCCAGAAAAAGATAGCAAGGGATAGTGGTAGGTGTGAAAAAAAGCTTTATAACTGCTATCTATTCTCAACTGAGCATGGATTTCCAAAACATGAATCAAAAGCAAAACAAAACTAGTTCAATTGGAAAAAATGCTCAGAACCATTAATTTGAAAGCTCTTCAAATACATTTTATTTGGTATGGGTCATGGAAAATGTATAAGATTGGTTTTGATATTTTTGTCTTCACAAAATTGGGTTTATTTGAACAGCCATTAAAAAGCCAGCATCGAGGTACAATATTTAATTCAATACAAACTGAATATTTGAAGTTCTCTATTTGATTCAAATGGGATGACTATCTACATTCAGTAAGGATGAAGAATAGGATTGTAAAAATCAGTAAAAATCTGGAGTGCTTTATGGTCTGCATTAGTAGGGCATTACTCCAATCCAATGGGTTTTTAAATCATGTTTTTTAATCCATTGAAAATTCATAACTGTTTTATGCACACAACATTTACTAACATATGGCAATATTTATAATTTATATAGCCATTAATAAAAATTGCTTACAAATTTTTGATTAAAATGAAAATTATTCTTTTTTTCAATTCCCTCCAGGTTAGATTTTTTTAGGAACATGCAACCTATATATAGGTTGGCAGTACAGATGAAAAAACTATGTGTGTGTGTGTGTGTGTACATGCACAAGTAGTTTTTTCATCTGTACTGCCAACTAAAGGTCGACATCCAGTAAGCATACAAAAGATTCTAGAAGTGAACCACTGGCTAAAGGATTGGTGTTACCAAAAAACCCTTTGGATTCCTGGACCATAGTCTGCACTACCTCCATGATGGGCTTTTGGCAAGCAATGGGCTGCACCTCACAAAGACTGGGAAGCATGTTTTCGCAAAACATCTAGCTCAACTTATCAGAAGGTGGAGAAGAGGTTTAATTTTTGGTATACCACCAAGGAGATTATCTATCACTGATCTTTATATCATTAGTAACTTGCTACTATCCCCACAGCAAAAAAGGTGTCTGTTTCCATGGTTCACAATTATAGAAGGTAGTCTACAAATCCAACTGTGTGAACAGAGATATGTCATTCCTATAAGAATAGTTGCCATATTAGTTGTGAAGAAACCCAGTGAATCTAGGGCAGGTTCCCATCCCTTTGAGAATACTATGCATGCTGAGTGGATTCCATCATGCACGAACAATAATGTGATTTATTTGAATTTGGTTTAATATGTTACATGAAAACAAAAATTGTAGCTTTTAAATTGTGATGTATGGCTTGGTGCACTCAGAATACATTAACACCTTTTGAATAGGATGGTTTTTTTCTTTTCCGAAGACCACTTCCTGAAATCTTTCATGTTTCATATGTACATGTTTTAGAAGCATGGTGTTTTACCAGTCAACTTATCCTTCTATTCTTTAGACAGATTTTCTCATGAAGTTTGATTTCACCATTTCAATCGTTTCTTTTAAATGGATCCCTCAGGCATTTGGAGGAGGGAAAAAGAAGTTTGATGATAAAAGGTAAAGTGGTTTTGTCAATACAACTGGAGAAGTGCTGAAGTTAAAATATTGATCACATCTCACTGCCTGGAGGACCTTTGAGATATTTACTTCTGGGTATCTCACTGACCTGCTGATTCTGTAGCACTGAGAAAGCGTTTTGTGCATCAATTCTCCACTCAAACAATGTCTCTTGGATCGTAAATTTATACTTGATTTTCCCCTAAAGAAAGCACTTTCCCCTGTGTCTGACTCTGGCTTCTTTTTTTTTCATAGTGGTGCTTGCCTCTTCATTCTAATCATTTTATGTGAATGTCTTCTTTTCAAATCCCGAGCAAATGACCTATTTCACATCCCATTAATCTGTCATTTGCTCAAATCCCAGAGCAGAGCCTTGTCTACAATGGCCTCTTCAAGGAGGTTTTTATTGCCGTGCTTTTTAATATTTTTAATGGATGAACAGCTTTTATTTCATAACCCTACCATATGTGTTTAGTAACACTGGGCTGAACTGACCCCTGGAATTAATAAAAGGCCTTATTCCCAGTAAAAATGCAAATGGTTTTTTAACTCAGAGACATTGTAGGAGAGATGTAATCTCAATAGACGCCTAATGGTTCTTTTATTTTTCAATATTTCAAAGAACCTTATTCTCATGAGTAAGGGGATCCTTTTCTATGTGTTATTATTATTTTGATAGGATCATCTGAACATATCATGTCAAGTAGCCATGCATTGTTTTTTGGTTAAGTGATCACTGTAAGAAGAATGAAGGGAGCGGCCATCATGGCTCAGTGATGGGTGCTCTGTTGCTTTAATATTTAAAAGGAAATTAAGTGAAAAGGGATAGTCATCCAGGCAAACTCTGCCCACAGCTTAGAGTTTGAACCTGACAGGTCTCAAGGTTGACTCAGCCTTCCATCCTTCTGAGGTCAGTAAAATGAGTTGGGGGCAATATGCTGATATTTTAAACTATCCACAAAGTGCTGCAAAGCGCTATGGGGCAGTATATAAATCTAGGTGTTATTGCTATTGTTAAAGGAAGGGAAGTTTCTACTATTTCCCTAAATTCTGGCTGGTACTCATTTGGCTTAAACTTCTTTCCAAACTCCAATCCCCTCCAATGAACAGGACAAAGTTGAAGTAGACCAAAATTTTGATACTTATTCACATATCTCTTCATCTCAGTTCTGCAATAATTGGTGAGAGGGGATTATGCATGGAGACTTGCCCTTAGACATTTAAAGTAAATTTAATGAATCTCTAAATTACTATTTTCTAAGGATATTTTCTTCAACAATGCTTTCAACATATTTCAGTATTGTCTCTCTACTGCTTTGGGGGCAAACACCAGAGTTAGCTTGTTATTTCCTCCTTCAAAAATAAATCTATTTTGAGATTTCTACTTAATGTAAAATGGGACCATTTTATACAAAGAAGGCAAGAAAACAATTTAGGAAGAGGATCTCAACAGCATTATCATGAAGGGCCCTTCTGTTCTTCAACAATGAAATCAGTGGGAATCAACAACTGTCTTTCAGAAAGCACAGAGACAGTAAAGAGTTGTTTATTAGGAGATAGATTAGATAGATGATAGATGATGATAGGTGATAGATCGATCGATCGATCGATAGATAGATAGATAGATAGATAGATAGATAGATAAGAACAGACTGAGGTGAAAGGTGGAGTTAAATGTGTCATTAGTTTAGAATCATTGCAGAAGTCCAGCCCTTTATGAATTCTCCTTATCTATAGCCAATTTACCATTAAATTACAATTTACCAACAGAGCATTAGTTGAATAGATGCTTGTGCATATGTAGCTGTAATAAACTCTTCTATGCTTTGAACTCAATGAATGCTCCTGGTTATTTGCACCTATATTTCTTAAGCATTTCTTTTTATCTTTTTGTGTTTATAAAAAACAATAGTAGTCAGGTGCTTTATTTCTTGCCAATTTTTGATATCTGAATGCAGTACAGTAATACATAGGTTTAGGTACTGGTGATGAGATTTAAAAATGGTAAGAACAGTAAGAACGGTAAGATCTGTGACTTTGGAGAACCATGCATGAAAATAAACTATACTGGTTCAATAAAGGTCAGTGCCTCAAAGAACATTATGTAAAAAAATTCTCTCTATCACAGCCATTTGTTTATGTCATAGCTATATATCTGTTCAGTCCAGGGCCTCATCATATTAATAGCCAGAATGAGGTGATTGCCTCTGGCAGCAGATGCTGCAGGAAGCAATGGTTATATTTCAATTGCTCCTTCTGGATTCCCTATGTGTTCCTCTCTGTTGAAGGTCAAGAATGTATAGGTATTAAGACTTGTCCTCTACACTAGTCTTTTCCCCCCAAAGTTTGATGGACACTGTTAATGGGAGATTCATCTGCCAATCTGGGTAAGAAAATAAAAATAGCTTAACAGGCCATGGACGTATCTGTGTCTCATAATGTACACACTGTATATTCAGGAAACATTCCAGCATGAATGGAAAAACCTTCAACTGACTTTCTCCATTAATTAGCACTCCAGATGTATATACAACAATCAAGATAAGTACTCATTAATAATCCTAAATCTATAAATGTGTCTAAACCCCTTTAAAACTTAACTAAATTAAACTAAACTAAACACCACACCTCTAGTGACCTTTTCCTCTTACAGTCTTAAAGTCTTTTATTTCAGGCAACAAAATGTCTTTAACTGGATCTAGTGATAAAAATGTGGAAAATATTTAATTTCAGTACAAACATAGCACATCTTTCACAAAGATCACTTTTGCATCCTCATAAAGAATGATCTTTGTGGGCCTCTACTCCTATAGCAGAGGGGATAGTCAAACTTGAACTTTGTAGATATTTAAAACTATTATCCCCATAAATCTACTGAATTACCTGGTAAATCTGTAGTTCAAAATAATTAGAAAGTGCAAAATAGATTATTTCATCTCGCATGCTAATTCATGATTAAGGTACAATGGTACCTTGACTTGTTAAGGTCACCCCGCCTCTCATGGCGTAGGGTATAGATTATCTCAGGAGAAAAGGAGTTACACTGGGCAGAGAAGGCCTAGTTCCTAGGTCCCTTAGATGGATGCTTAATGGATGCTTGAGATATACGATCATTAGATTTAAGGCCATTTTGGTGACAAGATTCAATGATCAAGCATCTTTATCATTAGGATGATTAGGTCAGTCAGGGTTTTGGGTGAATTTGTAAATACCTGGACACTGACTAGATGTCATCAGAAAATATGTCTCTTTCCTATCAGATAAGATCATTTAGAGCAGTGGTGGTTATCCTTTGCAGCACCGAGTGCCGAAACAAGAGCACATGTGCGCCGAAAAGGAACTGAGTGCTGAAATGTGCGTGCACCGTAAACCAGAAGAGCAGCTCCCGGCGTGCACATGTGCACCAGCCACCTGGTCTTTCAGCTTCTAACATGCATGCATGTGCTAAGATCAGCTGGCTGGCTGGTTTCTAATGCACACACAGGTGCCAGCCAGCTGGTCTTCGCACACGCATGTGCGTTAGAAGCCAGAAGACCAGGTGGCAGTGCACATGCACACACTGGGAGCTGCTCTTCTGGTTTACGGCGCTCCCGCACATGAAGACTAGCTGGCCACTGCGTGCCGGAACCCAGAAGAGCAATGGGCAATGGCTGGCGTACCCGGAGAGATGACTCTGAGTGAGAGTTTTATGAGGAAAAGAAATTCTTATACCCATCTTTATCTCATACCTCTCAGAGGTTTTCAGAGATGATTATCAAATGAATGCTTTGGATACACTGAATTGCAGCATTAGACACGGTTAATTTTATCTGAAATGGAAGCCTGAGTACAGTCACGTTTTGCTAATTGAGAAGCTATGTGTGCAAAAAGGTGTTATGGATGTATCTTTCTGTGAAAAGAAGGTGTTCAGATTCGGGTCCCCTTTTCAACAAACTTCTTATTACAATTTATTTCAAAGGATAATTTTGTTCAAGTCCCAGACAATAACATTTGTTTTTTTTTAATGTCCACAGAGTAGGAGGGGTGTGTAGGAAGGCCCTTAATTATTTTTAAGGTATACTCCATAGTAACTCTCCATTAATGTCTTCTGATCCTTTAATTAAGTTGATGGTGACATAATTTAGGAATGCAACTATTTTATGCCATAATATATCTGTTTATGCTTTATAGCAAGTCAATAGTGCTAAACATGGGGAGATAAATTACTCATAATTGTCAGTGGTTTTTAGTTACACTGTTTTTCAGTTAAAATAATATATTTAATAGCCAGTCTCTCTTTTTCACCCTGTATGGAATGATCCCAATTATTCCTAGAAATCAGATCAGCCTTGTTGACTTTAATAATTACAGTGAATGAAGGGATGACTGCAATTTAAACAACTGTTGTTAAAACGAATGTAATATTTTTATTTATTTATTTATTTATTTTTACATTTATATACCGCCCCATTCCGAAGACTCGGGGCGGTTTACAGCT
>JANHFL010000896.1:111145-128022 GCA_032468155.1 Oxyrhabdium leporinum
CGGATCTAATGGGCATGTGGTGGCATTCAGTCCCCTCAACAATCTATCCACTTCATCGGCGGATACAGAGTCAAACTGAGTAGGTTTGTATAGGTTGAATCTCTCCTTGTTCAGTTTCCACTCATTGTTCCTTGTCTGGCCTTCGGGTGCCTTGGAAAATAGCTTGACCCCCTCCTCTCTGTGGCAGCCCCTCAAATATTGGACTGCTGCTATCATGTCTCCCCTGGTCCTTCTCTTCACTAGACCAGCCATGCTCAGTTCCTGCAACCATTCATTGTATGTTTTAGCCTCCAGTCCCTTAATCCTCCTAGTTGCTCTCCTCTGCACTCTTTCTAGAATCTCAACATCTTTTTAATAGTGTGGTGACCAAAACTTGATGCAATATCACTAAGGATTGTTGGTGTCAGATTATTTTTACCACATGAAGACAAAGATCTGGGTTGTTCACCCAGATAATATTAGTGCCCTATCGATGTCTAGCCATCACCTTGGCTTGGCAAAACATATAAATAAACTTAGAATCATTCTATGACCAATGATAGAGTATAATTTGGTTTGGTTCTACCACATATAAAATTAATTAATCCAAACTATGAAGAATTCCATACTGATCTATCTCCACTTGAGGAGTAATGCCAGATCTATACTACTGGACTAGGCCTATACTACTATCTCAGAGTTATTTTATTTTATGCCGTTCTGTGATTGATGTGTCTGGAGAGAATTGTGATCAATTGTACAGCATGCCACACCAGGAAGGACTTGATCACTAACCAAAGAAAACAGCAGAAGGAATTATTTAAAACAATATATGGCATAGTCCTGTCAAAATCAATCTTGGAAAGAGCTAAATTTGCAGTGCCACGGTAGACTGATGTGCACTTAAAAGATATGGCAGATTGAGAGTCCTCAGGTGTTTGGTTTTCATCTGATCTGATGACCGCTTTCTTGGCATTTGTGCACTATCTAAGATGAGGAGCAGGGATGTAAAGCTTCCCTTGTCCATTTGGGGGGGGGAGTACTAAATAAATAGGAAAATTGCAAGGAAATAGTATGTAGAAACTTTCACACCCTTGTAGTTGCAGTTGTCAGTTCCAGTAAGCACACCAGGAATCTAACTTGCCATTCTTTAAAATGTTAAATTGTTCTCTTTCAGTAAAAATGAAGAGGAAAACATAATTGCATACATGCCAGCTTAAAGTTTAAATTGGTTGAGTTTGATGCACTATAGGATTTCGCTCTGAAGCTTTATGATACTCAGGCCAAAAATTCTGAAATAATTTCTGTTGTGGTGTGGACACTACAATATTCAGAGCTGGTATCCATCTTTCCCTGCTTTCTTACTCAGACTTACGACCACAGTTGAGCCCAAAATTTCTGTTGTTTAGTGAGACATTTGGTAAGTGAGTTTTGCCTCATTTTACGATCTTTCTCGCCACAGTTGCGAAGTGAATCACTGCAATTGTTAAATTAGTAACACAGTCGTTAAGTGAATCTGGCCTCCCCATTGACTTTGCTTGGCAGAAGGTTACAGAAGAGGATCACATGACCCCACTGCAATTGCCATAACAATGAGTCAGTTGCCAAGGATCTGAATTTTGATCATGTGATCGTGGGAATGCTGCGATAGTCGTAAGTGTGAAAAACGGTCATAAGCCCCTTTTTTTCAGTGCTATTGTAACCTCAAACGATCACTAAACAGACTGTTGTAGGTCGAAAACTAGCTATATTGGAATGTTTCTGAAAGTTTGCAAAAAAAAAGAAAGGCCTTAGGTTAGTGAAAGTCATAATCAACAATAATGCATTTTTATAGAAATTTAAAAAAACCGTTTTTTGGACAGCAAAATAAACCAGACTTATACTGATTTGCATATCCCTGCCTCCATTATTACATTTTGAGAAAAAGAAAAGGACAGAGTTCATTATATTTTGACACTGAACACAGCAGAAGTGAATCTTTTCCTGTTGTGGATATTTTCTGAAATGGTACCAACCTGGCAAATGGCAATGGGAGGAAAAACACTGCTTTTACAGATTTCATTTAATGGTACTGAAAACGGTTCTTGTAAAATACATAATAACGGCATTTTAAAACAAGTTGTTATTTGTGATTGCCCTTTTGTAAATATCATGTTTTGGGGATCCAGCTGCTTCACAAAATGACAACTCCTCCCAATCAATCACTTTTCCCTGTTGGAAATGCTTTCCCAAATCTCATAGGTGGTCCTTCAACTTAGCAATTTTAATAAATAATATTCCCAATGGTACACTTCTCAGACAACGAGAAAACAATTTGAAAATGTAACTCTTTGATCATGGAAAGCTTCTTTCGATTCATAATGAGCTGTCAAGATTTTGCAACACATAATAAAACTATATTAAGTCTATTCATTTGGCAGAAGAAAGCATGAGCTTCCCAGTAGAGAATGAAGACACTACCAGGATGACAATTCAATAAAGACAGGCTTTAAGCCCATTATTGATCTGTTTTATAATGGCAATGGAAAAAAGATTGCTTTGGTTAATAAATCTTGTGGGATCTCCCAACTTAGAGTCAGTGTAGTTCTGATTACAATAGGGTGAGGTCAACAAGTGTAGTTAGCTTTCTCCATTGTGCTCTTCTTCATAATGAAACAAGAGGATGGGTGCTATTTATGGATAATGCTTATACTTGGCCTGATCCATCCACCAAATCTTGCATCAAGTAGAACAAGCTGAGGCACTCAAGACACAGCTGAATTATATTTCCCAGATACATTCACCCATAAAGTCGATGAGCAATGCTGGGAATGAATGATCAAAAAGATAAGACCTAGAGGGCTGTATGACTATCAAATTGAAATATTACAATTCTCCCATAAAAGGTTAGTTGCTTCCTGCAGATTAATATCACTAGTTAATATCACTAGCCATTTACTGGAAAAATGAGGAGGGCACCAAAATGAATTCAATTCTGTTCCAAAATGCTTCAAATGGTGGTTGCAGTTGATAAAATGATTTTATGTTTCTAGAGTCCTTTCTGGGAATTCAAGAGGGTGGTATTTGGAGCCAATGTCTTATTTCTTTCATTCCACATTGTATCTCCCAGTGCCATTGATCATTTGCTGTTGCAACAAAAGATTAGCAAGCTGTTGCAAACTGCATTCCTACCAGGTGCTGCTATAAATTATCATACTAGCAAGCAAACTCACTGTGTTAGCCATATGTTTATGGAAACAGCAAGGCGAGGAGAAGTGTACAGAACTGGCAGTAGGTGATGAATGTGAATTTGGAGATGCATCATTTTCTTTTCCAACCAAAGAAACGCAGGACCTGGTGAGAACTTTTGTTGATGTTCTCAGCGTACATAATATTTCTATGTGGGGAAATCTCCCCCGCCCCATTGTATTCTCTGTGCTGCATTTTATAAAGAAATTAGGCACAGACTAGCAGAATAAAAGAATAATAGAGTTGGAGGGGATCTTGGAAGACTTTAGCCCAATCCCCTGCTCAAGCAGGAGACCCTGTACCACTTCAGACAAATGGCTGTCCAGTCTCTTTTTAAAAGCCTCCAGTGATGGAGCAGCTTATTATTATACGGTACAAGTAGTCCTTGACTTATGACTACAATTGATCAACCCCTTCTGTTGCTAAGTGAGACAGTTTTAAGTGAATTTTGCCCCATTTTACACCCTTTCTTGCTACCATTGTTAAGTGAATCATTGCCGTTGTTTAGTTAGTAACACAGTTGTTAAGTGAATCTGACTTTCCCATTGATTTTGCTTCTCAGAAGTTTGCAAAACTGGGGTCAGTTGCCAAGCATCCAAATTTTGATCATGTAAGCATGGGAATGCTACAATGTCATAAGTGTGAAAAATGGTCATAAGTCACTTCTTCAGTGCCATTGTAAACAAAAAATGGTTTGCTTTGTAGAAGAATTCAGCCCCCAAAATTCCAAATGTTACAAAGCATCGAGATACTTCCATTAGATGATATCCAGAAGTCAATTCTCTGATCAGATTTCATTTCTTCTAATAGCAAAATCACCCCAAAATAAACTTCTTGAATTAATCCTTTGTAAATTAAAATGAGGGGTTGAAAATGATAGGAATTGAATATTCTTAGTAGTTCTTAGAGATACTTATAAGAATAAGCCTTCAAATGGAGGAAAAGCATGGGAACATGGGCAGATACTATTTTGAGCTCCTAGAATCCTGAATAGTGTTTAACCTGTCTGGCTGTCAGCCTAAACAAAATTATTCCTTTTAGAAAATGGTTATCTTATTTTTTTTCTGGGCAAATGCAGTCTATACTAGAAAAACACATCCAATGCTATGTTGACTGCTGTTGTAACAGCTGCACCAAATTGGATTGTGTACAGTATTTTTGGCATTCTCAAAAACAAACAAAAAAACCCCTCTAGATAGAAAAAAGATCTTCAACTGCAAAAGCTATGCCTATTTTTCTTTAGCAAGATTTGTTTATCTAAATACTCAGTCATGTTATTTTAATAATGTTTTCATCAAGTGAACAGATGTTAAGACAACTGTAATATACTTGCCTTGGAAACTTTCTAGCTTAATTTTCTTTTGAAATGCCTGTGTCTGGATCTTTCAGGTGGACTACTTGTATCAGTTTCTTACAAGTATTTTGTCATTAAGTAGTTATTGCTCTTCAAGTGCAGGAACAAAATATAAGATGTCGCATTAGAACAATTCAGAACTCTGGAAAAAGGTTACATGTATTGGGCAGTGTTGGGCTTCAGAGTTTAGTCTTCTCCTTCTCCTCATATCAAGGGAGATATATACTCAGGGTTTAGTAACCATGGTTAATACAATAGATGTCCTGATGTTTCAGCTGCAATTGTGGCTGACATCATCAAAGAAGGTCTTCTGCTATTGAGAAAGGACTGACTGGATGCCAATTTTTATAATCAGGTATCTTGACTTCTGATTGGTCTTTAGCCAAGCTGGTTTCTGATTGGCCCAGACAACCCACCCTGGAATTCTTTCAAATGAAATTGTCTGACTTAATCATACGGAAGATTTTCCTGTACAATTATTGTTTTTATCAAAAAATTAAAAGATGCCAATTATTAGAAGAAGACAATTTAGCAGAAGAAGAAGATTTTCATGTCAATATTTGTTTTCCATCTCATAATTCCAGATACTTTTTCAAGAAACTGAGTAGTTGCTATGTCAAGGAATGAAGAACAAGTGAGAATTACAAGTAAACGGTCAATGCAAAATGTTTCTGAAGGCGGATCAAAACAGAGACAGATGGCAATTCCTATAAATTTCATTCATTATGCACATAACACTTAAAATTATGCAGATTGGTTAGGCTAAGCATATGATGAATTCACGTAAGTGAAAGAATACAACTTTTTTCAGACGGATGGCCATGCCTGTTCTTTAAATAACATGCTGGGGTTGCAAATAGGACAAGAAAAAGAAGCCAACATTCATTTTAATTCAGCATTAATTCTATTTAACATGCAGTCATTTGAATTCAGTTAATATGGTTATTCTCCACTGATTTTAAGAATTTCACCTTTCTTGTCAATGCAAAAATGATAAAGTCAGTAGCAACTTTGAAGGATCTGGGAAATCAAATCGAAAAATTGTAGGTAGCCCAGCTTCTGAAGTTATACCATCTACTACTTAAGTTTGACTATGAAATGATGCCTATCAATGGCTCCATTTTGTAATAGTCACAAGATTTCCAAATTTTGGAGATTCCTTTCCCTCAGTAATGTTTGTGGGATCAATAGAAAAGAGCAAGTCCATAGAAATGGGGGCCTGTAAGGTAGCAAACATGGGAGGGGAAAATGAAGAATCACACAAACATGGAAAGAACAGTGTGTTGTTCTTGTTTTAAAGAGCAAATCATAGACAAAAGCACACAAATATAAAAAAAAGTGGGATCAATGGGAAAAATGTTATCACCTAAGAGGTATTTGATAGACTAAACTGGAATGCTACAGAGACTGGATTAAACAAGAGCAGAAATAGTATGGCATTTGAACCTATGGGAATAAAAGAAAAGGATTTTGATGTTCCTTTAAGACAAGTGGAAGTATCCTTCAAAGTCATCCTCATCCTTTTTTGAAACTTTATTTATGATCTCTGATCGCTTACTTGCTCCTGCCCACCCCGTTGTTAAAATTTTGGGTGATGCCTATTAATTCGAGAATGGGGGAGCTCAGTTTATTCCTTTGTGGATTATTACCTTAACCCTTGATCAATCAAGAGATTTGGGATCATTAAAGGTTTATTGCCTGCATTGATTCTCATTAAGTACACTATCAAGGAAGCATTCAGACTTTGAACATGAAAAAAGCATTTCTGGATTTCTATACTGAGTTACTTTACATTCAGGTGAGAATTGTTCCACATCATTTTACAAAGATCATTCGTGTGTGACCAATTTTTTTTTAATTCAACAGATTCTGTACAAGTGATAAAAGATATGGGGTACTAAATCCAGCTTGGGTTATGAATATCTGGGCTGCAGAAATCCAGACATCCATTAAATGACAACTAAGTTTCTTTTTCTTTTTTTCTTGGCTGTCATCAGGAGATAATTGAGAGTTCTGCATACCAGATACAGTAGGCTGAAATCCAGCATCAAGTAGAGTGATCCATATAATATTCTTTCTTCCCAAAAAAATTCTGGTCCATGCTTTAAATAGTGAGTCACTCAGTTCATCATTCGATGAAGTCAGTAATGTGATCTCCACACAAATGTGGACCTCTCATAGATTTCAGATTTTATTATAAAACCCCATCATATTTTTGTTTCTTTATACTCAGCCATACACATAACAAATAGAACTGTAATTAATTTTGAAATAAAGTGGCAAATACTGGCACAGAGGATAAAATGACTTAAGAATGATGGCAGATATAGTCCAACACATCTGTAGGAATGGTGGGGATCAGAGATGGTATTATTACTATTGTTATCCTCCCCTTCTTCCTACATATATTCATCTTTATTATAAACATATTGATAGGCAAACTAATAATATCATAGATCTGATTTCATTTCTCATGGAGATTTGTATCCACAACAACTTACATTTAACTAAAAGGGATCCAGCTCACCGAATGTATTTTCCATCCTCGATTTCTTTGCCTATTTTTGCCACCTCTCCCAATTCTTGACTTTTTCTTAATGGAATCTCTGCTTCTTCAACACCCTTAAGCAAGCAAAATATTTCATTGATTCTCTCAGCTTCCCATTTGCCATTACTCATCAGATTAAATATAAATTCTATACCGCACAGTTCTCTCTGTGTTCACCTCCATTTGAATATTTCTGCCCTAATTAATGTCACTTAAGGTAAAATATTACTTCGAGTTCCACACAGCAGTTGTAAATTATTTACTGCTAAAACATGTTGACTTTTCATGAGTTGTTTGCACAGCAAGCACCATGCCATCAAATTGTAGAGGGAGAACAAAATCAATCAATTATTATTATACCCAATAGGAGGTTTACCACCTATATTATATCCATTTTTATGTCTGACACAAATGGCTTCAGCCATTATGCTGGATTTTTTATTTTCTGAAGGGAATTAAGCAACTACTTTTTCATTTGGTTTCTCTTTTCCTGCTTTCGGGCAACCTAACATAATTTAAAATGTTGGAGAAGTTGCTTTTTTAAAGTCACCAGCTGCTCAGCAAGGCATTAATAATGCACTATTTTAAAACACTTACTCATTAAGTGCAGTGTTTAGAGCAAATCAACATCTAATTTAATTTAATGCACTAGCTTTATTTTTAAGACATTCCAAAGTTGTGCTTGGAATCTTATAGCCGCCCAGGGTCTCTTTGGATAGTGAGAAAGGTGACATATAAATTTAATTAATTAATGTAAATAAATATAGACTGCAACATTCAGGAATGACTCCTTTTTTTCAGCACTGTGCCTTTATTCAAAAGACAACTGGGCTTTGTTTTTCCTTGAAGACGTTTCGCTTCTCATCCAAGAAGCTTCTTCAGTTCTTCACCAGAACTTCATCATGCCCTGGATGACTCATAATGTCCATAGACATTTTTTCAGCACTGTTGTTACTTCAAACAGCTGCTGAACAAGTGGTCAATAAGCAAGGACATTTGTAAACTAGTTTGTTTGTTGTCTTAACTTATTGTCACAACTTATGGTAAGTCAACAAATATGGTTACCAACCATTCTAACGCTTCCTCCTCCCACCTGTTGTCATTTAGTATTTTCAGAAACCTGGATTATCAAAGCTATTATTATTGTTATTATTGTTATTGTTGTTATTGTTGTTATTGTTATTATTGTTATTGTTGTTATTGTTGTTATTGTTGTTATTGTTGTTATTGTTGTTATTGTTGTTATTGTTATTATTATTATACCACAGGATTCACATACAACCTCTGACTTAGCCAAGGGCAACTTGTTATGTTCTCAGTTCCAAATGGACACATTCATGCACCAAATCAATTTCACATCCATTATTCAAACCACCGAGACCTTTGACTTTCCACTCTTTATCCTTTCTCATTTAATGGTTCAGGGGGCAAGGAATTATATACATGTCATAAACGTTGCAGTTGAGTAATGCAACATTTCGAAGACTGGAGCCTTATGCCTCGTAGCTGGCTGTAAGTCTTCTGAAATCTAAAATATTTGCTTTTGAGGAAATGTGTATCATTGGCAGTATTGTTCTCAATGTAATTAATAAAAGAAAAGAAAAATTAACAACATTGTTTAGGGCTCTATTTTTAAAGAAAAAGTGAGAGCAGAAACAACATTTCTTCTACGATTATCTATTGCTCCATAGGAAGATGAATTCCCCCAGGGTAAATAGATGATCTGATTTTGACTTTTAAGTTGTTGACAATTTTAGTATGAAGCTAAAAGGTTAAAAACAACACAAAATGAAAACTCCCTATTTTAAGACAAGGATTTTGAACTGACAGCTGCATTTCCTCCCTGCCTCCCTCTTTCTCTCTCTCTTAAGGCTCCATTCAAAATAATAAGGGGGGGGGAGAAAATGTACAGATTTTTTTTTAGCTCCCAATTGTTTGTTGTCAGAAGTAATTACACCATCAAAGTCTGTAGCCAGTTCCATTCCTTAACTGAATTTCTCTGGCACACAAATAATGAAGTGATCATCATTTTCTGGTGTTGGAAATACTTTTAAACAAAATAATAGTCCCTGGCACAAACAAGATGCTTAAAGAAAGTAGAAGCAATTCTACAGAACATTGAGTTTTAATTAAAGACAACCTCTGGGGGCATAAAGAATGTTTGCTTAATTTTCAGATGCACCAAGACAAGCCTTCAGAAACTCACTAGTGGATATAAATACAACCACTTCAGTGGAGGACTTGCTATTGATGGTCTCATTCTTCACCATCATTGTTACATTCTCCAGTGGGATTTGATTGGCATGAGACCTTGAACATGGCTCTTTGCTGAAGCATTTTCTCCAGAGGCTGGATAGGAATGGCTGGATTAAACTGATTTTGAGATAATTTAAAGTTTTTCTCCTTGATCTATTTATTTGGAAAATGTCTATGGTCACTCATCTTAATCAAATAACTTTGGGCAATTAACAAAATACAAAATAGAGGACTCTATTTAAAGAGAGAGAAAAATAAGAAATTTAAAATGACAGGTTAAAAAAAAATAAACAGTTCCTCACCAAATATATCTAACAATGCAGAACAAAATACTGAGACTCCGCTAGCATACCTGAGCCTAAAACCTAAGGAAAAGGCCTGGGCCTGTTTTCAGAGCTTATGGAAGGCCATTAGATGGGTTCTAGCCATCTAAACCTTATGTTAAAGCTTCCAGAGAGTCAACTAATTAATTTGAATAATATGTAGTGACTGTGACCTAGTGATAGGGCTCAACTTTGTTATGCAAATATCCCTTGTTTAGTCCTCTGCATTAAACCTTGGCATCTCCAATTAAGAATAGTAAGAGAACTGTCTAAAAACTAAAGTGCTGGTGTTAGAGAGTTTGCATTTTAAAATAATAGCTTATTGTACAAAACTGGCTTGGGTTCATACAACTGGGCAAACCATAAAACATGGTTTATAACCACATTTTCTGTTCTTAGCCCAGCTGTATGTGTTATGCATTCAGGTAATGTCCCCACAACTTGGTGCCCTCCAGATGCACGGGACTCTTCCTGAAATTCCAGGTTGTGCTGTGGTTGACTGAAAAGACAGCTGGAATCCAAAGCTTAAATATGAATATCTTACAGAAGTAATTTGGTTATGTCTTTTCTGAACAGTGCTGAAGAGATAGGGTACATTTTGGAATTCATGATAGACAGTTTTCTATGGGCATGGTGATTAGATTTTCATTAAAAGAGCTAAAAAATCCAGGTGGCCAATGGATTTTCTGTATTCATTTGCCAACATCCAATTCATTCATAATGACATCAAATGGTTATTTTCATATTGTTATAGTGTGCAATTTGCACTCCTCAAATTGACTTGATAAATGATTCAAAAATCAATTTCAGCTGCAATGTATCCAGTTTAGCATTACTTGCAAACAATGCCACAAACATGAGTAACTTTATCACCAGGAAAAAAAATTGGCATGGTATTGACCTATGAAATGTCAGAAGCTTTTGATGTATTTTGGATGTTTGGAAGTAATGACAGGTTTGGGGGTTATTATGCCTTTGAACCACGAAGACAATAAGAAGGGAAAAACTGAATTCAATTTACAAGGTGCATAAACATTATATGTAATGGAAATGGAGCAATGTTATTTCACTTAGAAGATAGGAAATGCTTTTTAGCTGTTTATGATGTCTTGAGAAAGTAAGTAATGAGAATCTTACAATGAACTGTCAAGGTTCATTGCTTGGAGGCAAGCCAGAAGCTAAGCAGACTTGCAAAGATAAATAGCTCATAGTTTGCCCAGCCTGTATCTGAGCACTAGACAGCTGAAGCTGAAGAAACAAGCCAGAATTAGCCACTTTAGAGAGGAATGGATAAAACCCTTTGTTTCATATTGTCAGATGGTTTCAGCTAAGATCTTTCTTACAATGCCAACATCTGATCATCTGCAGGCTACTTCTGCTACTGTTCCAAATCTGAGACTTAAGACTCATGGTTCTAAGGCCATAATACAAGACAATTACTTAATGAATTTAACAATCCACCAACTACTAGCTTTGGTTCTATCTCAATCTAGAGAATCAAGAATGGGTGCCCATGTGTTGAAAATCAACATCTGCAAAACAGTGACTATAACATTGCAAGCAAATTTTTTCCACTTCTATGTATATGTGTGCACAAAAGATTTGGTCTTTGGTTGTGATGCCTTTCCATGATTTTGCAGATTTGGATATTCCTGTCCAGCAGGAATATTTAATTAATAGTTAATCTTTGCATGGCCTTTTTGACATAAGAAGGAGACTGCTACATTTTGAGTATACAAGCACCAAGGAATACATTTTGTGAAAAGAGAAAAAACCTTTAGTCTTGTGAAAGGAAAAAGATCTCAAGGAAGTTTGCACTGGGAAACACCTCTAAAGGGAAACAGACATCTCAAGATCAAAGATAAATGTGTTTCAGTTCCTAGGGATTATGTGAAGATATAACATATCTTCAACAATATGTTTTACAAGTTTTCAGATTAGCATTAGCAATAGCACTTAAACTTATATACCACTTCACAGGGCTTTACAGCCATCTCTAAGTGTTTACAGAGTCAGCATATTGCCCCCAACAATATGAGTCCTTATTTTACTAATCTCGGAAGGATGGAAGGCTGAGTCAACCTTGAGCCAGTAAGAATTGAATTGCCAAACTCCAGTCAGCCAGCAATAGCCTGCAGTACTGCATTCTAACCACTGTGCCACCACAGCTCACCTATAATTCTTAGATTTCTTGGGATTCTCCAGCCCACATAGTAATCTTATATGGGGCTCAGCTAATATTAACTAAGGGTTGCCATGCAGATCATCTTGGAAAATTATGGACCATCCATCCATTTGTTTTGAATCACAGTAATATTCTTTTCTTTCATTTGTTTGGAATTATAACGAGACAAGTGGGCTTTTATTTACAGATGTTGATTCAATGCAACTATTTTAATGTGATTGAGACTGAGAATACTAACAGCAGTTTCATAATTGAGGCTTCCAGGATTTTCTTTTTGGAATTAAAACAATATTAATGCTTCCAAGTTTTATTTTTCAGTGAAATAACACAGTCAAGTACTGAGATGAATTGACTTGTTTCAAGATACATTGGAAACAATCATCCCTTTCAGTGTGATGGTGATGCTATCCATTCAATTGTGTCCAATTCTCAGTGATTGTATGGACTAGCTCCCTCCACATTTTCCGTTCTATGTGCCTCTTTGTTAATAATTCCTTTCCAAAAGTGAATTTGCTATAGAAGAACTATAAATGGCTTAGCTTTTCTCCTCTTCCCCTTCTATGCTAGTTTTAGAGTTAGGAATGAATAAGTCTATTTTCATTTTCTTGAGATTTTCACTGTGAAAACATTTCAGTTGATTTCTACTCAGGCTTCTAAACAGCGAACATAATACATAATTGTTATCAATATGCAATGTTGTTAATATATGCATATCTAATTTCCTTGTACACAAGGAATACGTCAAGAAAAATTCCTCATAAAATATGCATTTTACTTAATACTTCTGCTTCAAATTTGAAGAAAAACTTTAGCATACAGAAATTAAGCATACAGCAACATCTCGACTTAGATGGATAGACTTGGAATACTGGATCCAGTTTTGGTCACCAAAGTAAATAGATTATAAATAGAAGTAGAGACTTTGGAAAGAGTGCAGAAAAGAGCAACAAAATAATTAGGGGCTGGAAACTAAAACATAGGCAGAATGGTTGCAGGAATTGGATTTGTCTAGGTTAGTGAAAAGAAAAATTAGGAATAACATGATAGCAATGTTCCAGTATTTGAGGGGGCTACCACCAAGAAGAGGGAATCAACTTATTTTCCAAAGCACCAGAAGGCAAGATAAGAAATAATTGCAACCATTTTATTGGTAGATTTAGAACATGAAACAGTCCTTCCAATTTTTGCTGACCTGGACTGGGACCACTAGGAAGGAAAAGCTACATCTTTTTTAAACGAGGTAAAATAAGAAAACTTCTCCCTTCTGCCACAGAGGGATTAGAATGCCAAAAAGAAGAAATTTATGTTAAGCATCACTTCTCTGATAATAAATCTGTCAAGGGAAAGTAGCTGGACTAAAGAAGTTTCCATTATTTGGAGAATTTACTTGGTGAACCCCGGCTACATTTGTCTGATTAAACTCTTCTATTTGCATTAACGTACACCTGAGGCTGGGGAATTAGCCAGAGCAAAGACAAAATCTGACTTGCAAAAGGGAAGATTGGGTAAGAATTCTTAACATTTAGATTTCCAAGGTCTCAGGTGATTTTGTCAGTCTAAAGACTGCATAAAAGTTTAAAAAAACATTTTGACCAGTGCTCAACTCCTAATTATTTATCCCCATTGTTTTGGGGGCAACAATAGAGAGTTGGTTTTCCATATTGTGTTATTTTGAAATGCTGCTGCTGTTATTTGATTTCCCAGTCTAACTTATAATAAATTATTCCCCTTTCAGTAGTGGATAAAGCAAAATAATGTTGTTCCAATGAAGGAGAATATTTGTAGCTCAGGGTTGAAATAAAGGTCCCATTATCACTGATGATGTTACCTAGTTTGGGCAATGAAACAACAACCGTCTGCAGGAAAACAACCAAGCTCAGAGAGCACTAATGACCCCTCCAGGTATGTTGCATCAGCTGTGGCTTCCCTCCAGATGAAAACTGTGCTCTGCTAGATATATTTCTTCTGTATTTTATTATGCTTTGGATTTGTGAACCTGTCCAAGCCAAATAAATAAAGAGCACTGGCATTTCTAGGGAGGAATTCCATGCAAGTAGCAATTAAGCCTAGCCCCGCTGGGCTTCTAAGCTCAGGGAAAATTAGGTTAGATACTGCTTTCTGTGTTAGTTCTGCTCAGTCCTTGCTCAAGAGAATCTATACCACACTTAGACAATTTTCAGCAAAACAGGTAATGAAAATTGAAAAAGGTACCTCACTTCACAGTCTATTTGTTATAATGATGAAGAAAAATCTTGAGGCATGGAGAAGTCTTAGGTTGGTTTTAAATATAGGGTTTCCCCCAAATGTCATTGGCTTATGAGAGTCTTGGGGCTAAATTAGGTAATACAGAAATTTTATATTATTAATTATGAAATTTAGATGCTGCCCATCTCACTGTCAAGCAACTCTCGGTGGCTTACAACTTCATAAAATGATGGTACAGGTTAATTTTTTGCATACCATAAGCACATGGTGGCCTAAAGAAATATGAGAAAACCTTCCGGGCTTTTGGAGAAAAAAAATCAACTTGCTCACCAAGACCATTTGAATTTTTGTTTATATTTTTTTTTGTCATTCCTGTAAATGTCACTACTTTTTTAGTAATGAGAAAAGGGAAATAAAAGTAAAGAAGAGATTTTTCCTTTTTTTTAATGAACTCTCCCTCTTTCTATAGATCTTTAAGCCTTTAATCCCTTCAACACTCAATTCTCCATAATTCTGTAGTCAAATGGTCTTTAGTAACTTTTCCTTGTCTTTTGTTTTGCAAAGCTAACCAATTTTTGTGTGGTTTTCAGTTATTCTAAACAAAACTCTTTCCCCAATTGTTTACAGTGGGGCAGTGTATAAATTAAATAAATAAATCATTACATTGTTAACTATAATTCCATTGAGTTATAGATTGCAGAATTTGAGTTTTCTTGTTTTTGCTTGAAAAAAAAACTAGGCTTTGACACCAAGACCAATGCCAACTCTTTCTGAAGAGCTGTGAACCCATTTCAATTGATCAGCAATTTCATAAGCAGATGACTAATGATCTGTACTTTCTCAATCATTGGAATTCCAAGACTTTTAATATTTTCCATAGAGCCAAGCAGGAAGCTTCAAATTCCTGGGAGTACACCTGGAAAAATAACACATCCCAGGTGGTTAGAAAGGTCTAGCAGAGATTCCATTTCCTTAGGGTCCTGTGGAAAAACCAGGTGGAACAATGGCTGATGACTTCCTTCTACGATAGACAGCGCCCTCACATATTGTGTCAGGTTATGGTACGCTGGTTTAACAGCCACAGACAGGAAGGCACTACAGAGGGTGATGAGCACAGCACAAAAAATCATGGGCTGCCCCCTAACCCCACTGGATGAAATTGCCAGGTCCCACTGTCTCAGCAGAGTGAGGAAAATCCTAAGGGACGACTCACACCCTGGACAGCATTTCTTTATTCTCCTACCATCGGGCAAGAGATGTAGAAGCATAGCCAGCTGGAGAAATAGGATTAAAAAAATAGCTTTTATCCATGGGCCGTCAGACTACTAAATGCAACATAACACCACAATCAGGCTTAATGTGATAGGCTTACAGTGCCAGTGCATATACCAGTTTTATATTATATGGATATGTATGGATAATGTGTGCTAGTTTATTACTTATCTGGGGTTAGGGATTTCTTTTTATTTATTGATTTATTGAGATATATTCCGTGTTCTTGGGTGGACTGCACTAAGGGAGGCTCATTCAATCTCATTGTACACATGTTGTGCATGGACAATAAAGGTTTGAACTAGAACTTGAAGCAGTGCCATCTTAATGTGAAAGCATTTCTACTGAAACATCCTTGATGATAATACTTTGACATCCCAGAGATCTAGGAATTCTTTATCCAAACCAACCATCTGGTAATGACTCATCAATTAATCACACATGGGCATTATTACTTTAGATGAAATAAACTGTATATACCATTTGCAGTAAGTTTCCCTCTAAACAGAAATCAAGTCTCAACATTCTTTTCAGTTAAATAAAAGTATGTATCTCTCTCCCTCTCTCTTTCGCTCTCTTTCTTTCTTTCTCTTTCATGTCATCAAAATCAGGACTGTCATTAGAGATCTATTAAGACCAAGAATAATTCCCCTCTTACCACTTGTACAACTTTTAACCTTATTACTTTTTTACTCTCTTTTGCAGGTCAGATATTTCAGTAGGCATATAAACTAATGACAAGTGGACTGGTTTAGACAATCGGAGGTCCTACTGGATGAAATCAGTTTCATCCAGCTTCTCAAATAAAATTGCATTAATTTCAAGAAGATTTTGGTGTTTTTAGCAGGGGTAGGCACACTGTAGTCCTTGGAATGCATGCAATCCCCAAACTGACAGCCCTCCTGGAAAAACCATACAGGAATTTCAACTGATGAGCTAATTCTACTTTATTGTAAGGCTACATTAAAATAACCTTGCAACTTTGGATGTACAAATCTCCTGACACCATCTTTAACCATCTGATCACTTAGGACACCTTCTTCTTATGGGCACCTCTGCGCATTAAGCTACTGAGGGTTCCTCCCTCTTTGTTCCCCTCAAGATCATTTACACAAAATTACATTTACTGATTTTTGTTTGATTATTTCTTTGTTTGGCAAACCTTCCTGTGATCTCTGCCTCTGAGAATTGGCTCCATAGTTTCCTGCATTTTGAAACATAAAACCATACAAGAACTGTAGTCTAAGCCCCCAACTTGGTTAACAAGTTGCCAAATGTATTAAATAGAGCACTGTAGTGACCAAAATTATGGCCATTTCTGGCCAAATTGGTGCCATCTGAATTGGTGCCATATTGAGTTCCTAACTCAATTTTTATCTTTTATGTTACTAACAGAGGTGAAATCTAGCCGGTTCGGACCGGTCCTGGCAGACTGGTCAGAACAATTATGCACAGTTTGGCGAATCGGCAAATGCCACCACTGGCTTACCCCTCCCCTCCCTGCCCCTCCCACTCACGCCGTGGTAG
>JANHFL010000896.1:146706-157740 GCA_032468155.1 Oxyrhabdium leporinum
ATAAGCTGTAAACCGCCCCGAGTCTTCGGAATGGGGCGGTATATAAATGTAAAAATAAATAAATAAAAATAAATTCTTGAGCCAACCAACTCTCCATTAGCCAGTAGAAGAAGTACCAAAACCAAGAAACAGCCCTTTCCTCTTTTCACCTTGCTTTGTTGCTTTCCATGATAAAGAAAGCAAAAAAAAAAGTGATTCCTTGGCCTCCATTATAGGAGTACCAGCGCTACTTCTCTGTGAAACATAAAATGATAAAGGGGAGAACCTACAGGTTGCAGTTCCCTGGCTTCTGGAGGGAGAGTGGGCTCCTCAGGGCAATAGGCAGGATTGTCAGATGGTGGAAATGGATAGGAACAACATATACAGCACTTAAAGTGTGTATGTGGTGCTGTTTATTGTTATATAAGCTTTAGAGCAAAGTATATAAGATGATCAGTGAATGAATTCATTCATTCATCTGTCTGTCTGTCTGTCTAGACCAAATGTAATATTTCCATTACAAAAATCTTAAAATACACTTACAAAACTTAACTTAAATCACTTAGGATTCTACTCTTTTATTTTATACGACAAATACTTAGCTGCTGTTTTCTGGTTCCTCCTACACTTGTTTATTTTCAGCAGTCTCAACAGTGTTAACTACTTTTCTCCTTAATTCAGACCTGCCTAGATATCTAGCACCTGAATCACTTGGAATTTGCTCTCCACAGTACAGGATTGTGTTTTTTTCTTCCTGCTGGCTCTTTTGGCAGATTCCTTCTTTGGCTGCAGTTGCCTCAGGATTGACCATCTCGCTCCTCACTCTCCCACGTGCCATCTTTTCTACTCCACATCTGATAACCTCTCATCCAGAAGCAATTCCTGCCAAACCTAGAAAATTTACATGGTAACAGTGTTCCTATATTTGAGGGGATTCCACAAAGAAGAGGAGGGTCAATCTATTTGTCAAAGCACCAGAAGGCAGGACAAAAAAACAATGGATGGAAACTAATTAAGGAGAGAAGCAACCTAGAACTAAGGAGAAATTTCCTAACAGTGAGGACAATTATTCAGTGGAACAGATTGTTGTCAGAAGCTATGGGTGCTCCATCACTGGAGGTTTGACTGGACAGTCACTTGTCTCAAATGGTATAGGGTCTCCTGCATGAGCAGGGGGTTGGACAGAAGACCTCCAAGGTCCCTTCCAACTCAGTTATTCAGTAATAAATTTCCCCTGCCTTCCTTCTATCTGCCTGCCCTGGCTTCTTTTACACTTCTTTCTTTTGAATCTTATGTATTCATTTGCAAGGAATTCCAAAGAGTTTAAACTTCTTTTTCCTCAGCTGCCTATGTGCCTAACCTTGGTACACTTGACAGTCAAAGCACTACAAAGAAAAAAAAGAACCCAGGAAAATGTTTCTCCAGAACCTATCTGGAGATTATGGGAACTGACCCAGGGATCTTCGGCATTGAACAAACCTCCTTCTAACCCCTCTAGCCTGAAATTAGCAATGGTCATTCTTTATTCCAATGTTTAACTCAAGAAAACCGATAGAACCTCCTGTTACATAAAGTTTTGCTTTAAATCATCTGCTTCAGATATCAATGCTATTTCCAACATATGACTCAGAGGTATTTACTTAATTTTTTTAAACAAACAGAAGTTGACTTGTCCTCCTCCTTCCCTGCACTAGATACAAAAGCGACACTATGTGCACAATTACAATAAATACTTTAAAAAAAAAAGAATCAGAGAGAAAAAAAACATCATCTTTTCCATCTGCTGCAGTTTTCCATGCCGCTGATCCTTGCTTCTAATTTTAGGCCTGTCTCGCAGAAGATCCACTGAGTGCATTCATCTTCTTTTTATTCTAATATCTCTACTGCCAACATGGTTCATCACCTGAAAGCCGCCCTTTTCTATTTTAGAATGAACAGTTAAAGCAATCTTTGCCCCGTTCCTTCTGCCATATGTCCGCCTACTTTCTGCCGCATGTTATGAAAACAAGACTTTATAAAATAGAGACGCTCCCACCCCTTTCTAATTGCAGTACCATTCCCACTCTCAAGTTTATTTTTAAATGAAGTTAATAGTTACTGTGAATTTCCAATGAACATGTTTCATAAGGGATGGACGAATCATTCAGATTTTTATTTTTTTAAAAAAACCCTCCCACATTTGATTTTTTTTTCAAAAAAAAATCAGTTCCTTTCAGCCCTTTCTGTGATCAAAGCATGCTAATTTATTAGTTTCAGAACCAAAGGAAATCTCATTTTTGTCCATCTTTGCCAGTCAAATTCACTAAAGAATATTATTTGTGGCAATGGAGATGATATATCTGCTTGGGTTTTTTTTTATTATATTTTATATTTTAATTTCCTAGCTTTTAATATTTCTGGATTGTATTGCATCTCACCCAGAGATTTTAGGGTCTGGGCAGTGAGAAGAGGTTTAGAAAACAGAAAAATAGAGAATGAATCTTTTAAAAAATAAATGTATGCACTCTGTGTCCAGAGGAGGAGGAGAAGAAGGAGGAGGAAACGAACAATGAAGGAATCAATGTTTGAACATGTGACAAGCAAGGATGACTTGCAAGAATTGAAAGGTATAGAGAAGTACAGTGAATGGCAAATCATTTTCTTTCCTTTTTAAAAAATATGTTGCTCTAATTTCTTTTACTGGCTGTTTCTTACTTTTTTCATTCTTGCATTTTGCATAATCTTGCTTACTGCAGAAGTGATTAGTGCTTGGGGGCACTGATGGTAGTGTTAGTGACAGTTAAACTTTTGTTATCTATCACTGAGAGAGAGTTTATTCATGTTTTATTTTTATTTTGTAATTAAACACATTGTATCTTAGGAGAGAGATGATATATAGGACTTTCTATAAATACATAAATATCTTTTGAAGTCATGAAATGGTAGGAAAACTAACAGAGAAGAATATTTTTGTAGGCATCTAATGATATAACAGTGAAATCTAAACCAAAAGCATTCTGATTCATTGACCAGTTCTTTAGTTATCAAAAAATGACTCAAAACATTTATGTAAAAGCATTATATAAAAAGTTCACAATGACTTTGAAAACATGTGCAGTTGAAAATAAATCATATTTCTATCAACCATTTTTATTCATACTTTCACCCTCCATTTGGACCCTTCTTTTTGCTCAGTTGCTTCATAATTAGCTGGTGCTTAAGGTGCACACAAATTCCTTAGATGTGCTTTTTAATTAAGCATCCCTGAGAAGCAACAAAGTGTACCAAGAGAAAAACAGATGTTTAAAATATCAATAAAAGCATAACAAGAAGTCAACCTATGATCCTGAGATTGAGAATACTGATTAAAGTTTTAGCTTAATGGCACGTTGGGGATTGGACTCTTTTGGTAAGTTTCCACTTTGCTCTCTCCCAAAATATTTGAATATCAAGCATCTAATTTTCCTCTACTCATCAAACTCTGTTCATCCTCCCATGGAGGAAGCAAAAGTGAAAGGTGATAGAAACACGACTAAAGACTACAGCAAAGACATACAATAGGTGTGAATTGTTGGGGGTCATATTTTACTGCAAAGTTACAAATATGTAGTCTTCCAACTATACCAGGAATTAATCACTAAATTCATACTTTTTTCAGTTTTAATAATTGAAAATTGAAACTAAAAATACATGCTTACAGTAGAAGAATATAATCTGTCAAAAATAAAGCTTGCAAAAGTACACAGTCAGAACAATCTAACAAAACTGAATGGTAGGAAGTTTAAGGCACTCAGTATTGCTTATATGCTCAATAAAACATATAATAACGTATGAGATTAATGACTTCGAGATGGTGATGCAAGGTAGGATATCCATGAGCCTGGAAATGTCTAGATTTCAACTTTCTTCAGTGGGTCTTGCCCATAGTTCTAATCCTTTCAGGTTCATAGTGATCCATGCTATGATGATTTCCTCTTTAGATACTTTGACCCATCATGGCAGGTGACCACCCAAGAAATCAGGAAATTCTGTGAATTTCAAACCCAATCAAGGAGTTTTCTTTTTGTTCTGCAAAATTGGAGAAAAGAAGTCTAGAACATTGTGCATGTTCCAAGACCTTTAAAGGCTGCATGATTAAATGAGATTGAATGAGAAAAAATATATGATGTGAAGCAACCAAGCATACCACTCCAAGAACACAAATTCTTGGGATTCACACTGCAATATAGATCCAAGCTTTGTTCTGTTTTCTTCTCTTTCTCATTTCTAAAGCTGGCCCACCTACTGTGGCAACTCATCAAAGGCTATTTTCTATGCTTTGATAAATTAACAAATGTACATTGAAAATTCTGCCAAGTATTTAGAATGTTATGGCAAACTCTTCTGTTTTTAGAGGGAAGTTTGTTAGATAATGAAGCAATAGCAATGTTCAAATTAGGTAATTTTAAAAGAAGATTAGACAAAGTTATAGAGAATATGTACCAGCCCTTTGAGATAATCTAGATAAGAAACCAAAACATGAATACTAGCAGTGCCTTGAAAGCCCATCTCTCTCTTTCTCTTAATCACCTCCCACTTTGACTTTACTTTCCAAAAGCTAGACCAGATCCCTTCTGAGGTGCTTTCTGTGCTCCAGGCCTCCTGTGGATTGAGATGTCTCTTGTCTGACTACTTCCCTGGTTGCAGCTCTGTCTCCTCCTGTCTCTCAAGGATATTCCCACAGACCACTACAGTATGGAGCCGTTGTGACACAGTGGTTAGAATGCAGTATTGCAGACTAATTCTGCCAACTACCAGCAGTTCAATCCTGACTGGCTCAAGGTTGACTCAGCTTTCCATCCTTCCAAAGTTAGGAAATGAGGACCCAGATTGTTGGGGGCAATATGCTAGCTCTATAAACCATTTAGAGAGGATTGTAAAACACTGTGAAGCTGTGCATAAGTCTAAGTGCTATTGCTATTGTCTGATGAGCATACAATACTTTCATGATCAAAGTAACTGTCAATATCAGTTGCTGTAGAAAATAATTGGAAAAATATATGGACTTTTCATATATATTTACATTTAGGGGAAGGTTTCATGCACATGGTAAATCACAAACTAGAATGTGGTTCAAATGTGGCATATATAATGATTGGTAGTTGGATCTATCACATGAATCCAGAAAATTGGGCTATCCAAACCACAACTCTGTGAATAATGGATGCACATGTAATACAAACACAGTCAATGTATATGTGCTTTTAATCCCCTACTCAGTCTATACTAATCCTTCCACTAAGAAATGGAAGTTCACACAAGCTCAGGCTAAGATCACATATTCTACTAAACTGCAATATTAAATTGACAGAGCATTCTCTCTTTCATATTAAAATCAAGCCAAACTTTAACTATAGATTCCCTTAACTATCATTTTAACTTAAATATTCTAATTGTTACTAGCATTATACAGTAAATGAATAAGCAAACCTCAGCTGTGTTTTGTTTAAATATCTTCAGAAATTTTTGAAAGACCATTTTAAGCAAAAAGTATGCTTAACAATTTTAACGCACTGGTTAAAAGAAAGCAGAGGTTGGTGTAAGAAAAACCTTTGTACAAATCTCCTTAAGGATCTACACCCTCCTTGGCTTCCAATGTCTTGATTAAATCTCAAAGAGTGAGTGAGCATGATTCTCTATCCTGTTTTTGTGTTTTCCAATCAGAAAGAATGGGGGTGGACAACAAGGCAATAGTAACTGAAACATCAGCTGTGTTTCACCTTCACTCCTTTGTGAACCAAAGAAGCTTTCAAAGATTCTACTCAAATAAATTCAAAAGCACTCTGAAAAATAGATACATCTTTCACAGAGGAAGAAAACTCCTAGAATATTGGAAGATGGAAAAATAAGGTAAAACAAATAGGGCACCTAACCAATCTGCTCAGTTCAATTAACTTTTTATGAGTTTTCTCTGAATGTAAGTTCTTGGCCCTTGAGCTGGAAAACAAAACCCTGCTAAAGATATACAGCTTCTCCATGGGAAGCTATAAGCATAATAACTACCCAGAGACTCTTTTATAGGGATCAGATTCCTTGTAGCATTTGGTTGCTCCAACACAATCAGTACAGAATTGGCTTTCACATCCTAACACAGTACGCTTCAACAAGGCCAGGAAACAGATCAACAGCTAGTTGCTAATAGCTAGCCTCTGTTCATGAAGTATTTATTTTCTCCACCAGAAATCTACAGAGGTAGCATTGGTACAAAAGGCTTTTTCTCTTAGGAAGTGAGAAAGAGGCTGGAACTTATATTTTGAGTGAAACAGTCCTGCCAACACTTTCCTTGATGTGTATATAGGCCTACCACAGTTTCCCCGCTGGGTGCATAATAAGTGAAAAGCTACACCATGTTTAGCAGCCAAGATTGGAAACAGCACCATGTTCAGTAGCCAAAATGAATGGCTGGAGGCATGAGATAACATTCAGTGAAGCATGGCTTTTAACTCTTCCAAATGAGATTCAATTCTGGTAGCTATACACAATGAGATGCTTGACCTAAGACTTCAATATGTGTTGTTAATGTAAAATACGGGAGGGGAGGGGATTGAGCAAGAGGACAGAGCCAGAGGGGACATTGCAGGAAGGGACAGAATGCTAGCATGGTCACATAAATATAGCCCTGTAACAAAGCATGGGATTCTGTTTCAATGGTAGAGAATGTACTCGGCTTTTGAAAGGTTTCAGTCCTTGATATCACCCATTAAAAAAGCATCAGCTAGCAAGTGATGGGAAAGATCAAACTATTCTGGCATTTTGAAAAGATCTATTATAGCCTTCATAATGAAAGAGAATACCAGTATTTGCAGCTCAGGGTTGTAGCGAGAAGTCCTTGGTGCTCTGTGAGCTTGGTTTTGTTTTCTTGCAGATGTTTCATTACCCAAAATATCAGTGTGGTGATATTACCAAGTCTGGGTAAAGAAACATCTACAGGAAAACAATCAAGCTCAGAGAACACCAGAGACACCTCAGCCTTTAGAGTAGGGGTGTCAAACTCAAGGCCCAGGGGCCAGATTCGGTCTGCGGGGTGCGTAGATCTGGCCCGCGGGGCTGCCCTGGAAATAGCAAAGTTATTTTGCTATTTTGCTAATAGCAAAGGAAATAGCAGAGGCGGTACCTCTGCCAGCAAAAACACAGCTCGGGAGGGCTGCGTGTGGCCCTCCTGAGCTCCATTTTCACTGGCAGTGAGTTGCAGGAGAACGTCCCAGCCAAAAACAGAGCTCATGAGGACTGCATGTGCCCCCCCCTGTCACAGCTGAAAATGGAGCTTGGGAACCCATTTTCTCTGGCAGAGTGCACTGGCCACCACAGGTGCCCCCTGACACGAATAACGCCATGCTGGCCACACTCACCCTGAGATCCCCCCAAGGTCAAATACAACCCTGATGTAGCCCTCAATGAAACCAAGTTTGACACCCCTGCTTTAGAGTGCTGGGTTATAATTGATGAATATTATGAATTAGTATAAAGATGTATCTAATGACGTTAAAAGAAGAACCCTATAAGGGGGCTCTATCAGTATTTGTAGTTTGGCTGGTCACTAATAGTGCCTTGAGAGAAAAATGTCCAGGCCGCCCCTAGAGATATTGAAGTTACCTTTCCTAGAATTATCTACCCACTATGATTAGTATCTAACTTGGAATTTTGGCAACTTTAGTCATGGAACTTCTGGAAGGTATCTATGATTTGTTACTAAAGTGCCCATTTCTTTTTCGGAAAATGGTCTCATGTGACTTGAGGCTCAGAGGTTGTTTGCTGAATTATGGTTCAGACTGATTTTCTGTACGCCATCAATGAGATGCAGAGTTTCCTCCTTAGAACTACAGTCAGGTAGGCTGCAATTCAGACAGAATCTCATAAAAATCTAGTGTGTGAGAGAGTGTCATGAGTACTTTAAAGAGAGTAGGTTTTGCAGTCAACAAGCAAAGAAGAGAAAAAAGCAAGGGGCATTTTCTACCACTTGATGGTATGAGATCATAAAAGGAGGAAGATGAGAGATTTTGCAAACTGTTACAAGAAGCTCATCAGAACAAGGGAAAGTATGCAAGTTTACAAGAGAAAGCAGCAATTTTGTTTAAGGAAAGAAAAGCTTCTCAAAAGCTACCATGTTGTGATTCCAAGCATGGAGAGAATTCAAATATGAAAAATCAAATGCAGCTTGAACCATATTAGAAATTAGTATTCCTGTACATTAATTTCTGTACAGGAGAAAAAAAATGTAGACATTTGGGCATTTATTAAAAACCTGCAGATTTAAGCTTTTATGTTATTGCTTTAAAAAAAATCAAGTTATGTGCCTTTGAACAGATTCAATGTTTTGGAAGAGTTTCTGTTATCTACAAAAGCCCCTTTTTCCACATTATTCCAGAAAATTAAATCCTTCAGTTTTTCAAAATGGCTTTCAACTGAATCAGCAAATTATCTGGACTAAATTGACAATTTGATTTAGACAATTTGTATCTGAGCCAGTTGTCACCGTTCTAATATTTATGGCAACTTCTAAAATTTCCCTAATTCCCAATACATATTGTACATAAATTGGAAAATCCTAATATTTTTTTCTTATTTTCCTTCCACTTTTCCATAAAGACCATTTCTGTCATTCTTAAATATAATGAAAACATACAAGCACATTACTTACTGAGATATTTCATTTGACAGTTCCATATAACAATGCTTCAATTATATCCATCATTAGAAAAAGAAACACCTTGATATAGTCATGAATTAGTCAAATATCATAAATCTCATTGCATAACAGCATAGTGGTACATACTTAAGGATTCTATGGGAAAACAGGGGAAAAAAGTCACAAATTGTCAAGACAGTTGTAAATGTGAACTAGTTGCCAGGAGCCAGAGGAGAGAGAGAGGAGAGTGGCAGTCATAACTTTGAGGATGTGTTGTAAGTAGTTTGTTTGTTTTTTAAAGTTCAGCATAACTTCAAATGTTTGTTAAACAACCAGTCATAAATCAAGGAGTACCTGTAGTTATAGGGTGGCTTTCCTTTCAGCATTATGCATTTATCCAATCTCATTCTGCCTGGGTGTGCTTTCTGTCTATAAGACAAAAGGCACCTGTGGTCCACAAGTATGGATTTTGCAAATTATGAAAAGCAGCATTCATGTAGATATTGTAAAACATCCATCTTCAATGGAGTAGTTTGAGCTTGCCAGTGCTGTGATTCCACTTATTGTGATCCATTTGTTTCTAACATGGTACGTTGAGATCTATGTAGCAGTCTGATGAATAAACGGAGACAGCATCTTTGCTGAGTCCTTCATAGTCCCACATTCCTTCCATTCAAACACCCCAGGGCTTTATACCACTATTAGATAGATCCCCTTGTTAGTTTACAGAGCCAGGTCTTAATACAATTCCAGAAAGCAAGACAAGTGAATTCAAGGAGGCAAGATGTTCCCCAAGAGACAAGATGTTCCAGAGAGTAGGATCAATAGCAGAAAAGGCTCTCTTCTAATTCTTTAGCCAATGGGTCTGTAATAAGCTCTTCCTGCCTAACTTAAAACATAGAACATAAAATAATAGGGTTGGAAGTGATCTTGAAGGTCTTCCAGTCCAACTCTCTGCTCAAACAGGAGACCCTATATTAACCTAGACAAATGGCTGTCCAGTTTCTTCTTGAAAACCTCCATTGATGAAGCACCCACAACTTCTGATTAAATTGTTCTATCAGGAAATTCTCCTTAATTCTAGGTTGGATCTCTCTTTAATGATCTTCCATCCATTACTTCTTGTCCTGTCCTCAGATGCTTTGGAGAACAGGCTGACCCCCCTCTTCTCTGTGACAGCCCCTCAATCACTTGATGGGACAAGAGGGTTCCTCAGGTAACTTTCCATCTGTGCTCAAACTATCTATACCCATTCTGGGTATAGTCATGTCTCCTGCTGGAATGCAAACACTTACAAAGGTTGGTTAAGGGTATTTGGGAATTATATCTTCCAAACTGACTCTGGCTAGCCTGTTTATTCTATGTGGAAGGAAATGCTATAGATATCCTCAAGCCAGGATACAAAAAGAGCAGAGAAAGACTACTGTAACAAGGAAGTTGGGTTTTCATATAGGCCAAGGGAGTATTGGCCTAAATGAATTTAATTTATGTCCACTGACAGATACAGAAATGTGAGATATGGATTTGGGAAGTCAAGAGTAAAACTTCTTATAAGGTCTACTTGTAATGAACATCCATCTCAAAAATAGTAATACAGCAAAGACTTTTTGATGGCATACAGCTAAACCTTGTTGAGGCTCTGAAAGCTCAGGCTTAAAGTGAAAAGGTTTCATACTTTGAAAAAATAATTATTGTCTCCAAATTTAAGCCTGCAGCAATCCTATTACTTAATGCTTACACCAACTGTGAGTTCTGTTTTGTTGGATTTATTTGTCTTATACTCCTGGGTTAGTATTCACACCAAACTAGTTTTCTTGTTAGTCTTTGAAGTTAGCTTTCCAAAGCAGTCAATAATTGTGGGTTTCCTCTGAATACTTGGAATAGGACAATGGCATCTTTATTTCAAAGTTCATTTGAAAGCTGTGCAATAATTCTTCAAGTGCCAGATTATTTATTTGCTTGTCTTAGCTTTTTAAATCAGGCATGTCAATTAACCCTAATTTAAGATGTCCTGCCATTATTACTTTATTATGATTGCACTGAGAGTTTATTCCATTTCTTGCAGTCTGGATTTTTTTTACTGTTGCACACAAGTCATATTTTCTGTGCAAGGTTAGCTTTGGGAGCCGTATTTTGCTGAAGGGCTCTGAGACTGCCACAATTAATGCCTGGGAATATGGAAGGGGGAATATTCACAGCGTGCTGGGGAATTAGACACAACAGCATTCCTTAACTATGAGTCAAGGACATGTTAACCTGCACCTGGAAGAGGAGAGGTTGAAAGAACGGCTTCAGTTGGGATGGAGTTTGATTGGATCATGTGACCGGTGATGAGGGCAGGATCTTTGATTTTCACTTCGGGAGGGAAAACCTGAAACTTTCAGATTCAGGGTTTCTCAGATGTGCCAATG
>JANHFL010000896.1:162375-176743 GCA_032468155.1 Oxyrhabdium leporinum
AAAGAAAGAAAGAAAGAAAGAAAGAAAGAAAGAAAGAAAGAAAGAAAGAAAGAAAGAAAGAAAGAAAGAAAATCTACTTTACTCCGCGCCTTTCTTATTTGCACAGTTACTTCAGTGGCCATTGCTAAAATGTGTGGGAATAGAATGGCATAGCTACAAAGTGGGCGCTCTCCTCCCCTGCAAATGCATAAATTACCACGCTGGAGCATTTAGGCATTCAAAGCCAACCTGCTGCCTCTCTTGCCAGCTTGTGTTGCTGCAAAATGTGTGTGGATAAGAGGCGTTCTCATCATGAATATCATTTCAAGCATAATCTGCATTTCTATCGTTGACTTAAAAGATAATGTGATGATTGTCACAGTGAAGAACGTCTCAGTCGTATTTTACTAGCCACTCCTTCTGGTAAGACATACATCAAAAAAAAATAAAAGGCATTTCCTGCACTAATAGAGCAACATGCTACTGCAGGCATAATGATTTGAATTCAGACTTACGTGTATTTGGAATCAACCTACTGAAATTAACAGGAGAAGTTAGAGGCTTAAATTATTTAAACTTTTTTCTTCATTTAAACAACACCAATTCATTTTCTATAAGGCTCCATTACACAGAGTCTTTGGCCATATACATTCTGATTTTGGCACTGGAGGATCGGTGGAGAGAATCATTTTACAATAATAGTACATTACACAGAATTTCTCAGCAGATCCTTATGACATTAAAACTCCTAGCATGCGTATGCATGACAAATCATACTACTACCCACACGGTTTTCCCTAAGAAGAGTCATTTCATGGGCATGTCATGCCTATCCTTTCACATTTTGCATCAGCATAGTTGCTGTATAAGCCATCAGTAATTTCATTCAATGCTAAAGCATTACAACTAGAGTTTCAACATTTAATTGAACATCATATTTCTTTCTACGGTATTTGACTTTACTAAGATGACTTTTCTACTTTTTTTTGCTCCTTATTATTATTATTTTTCTCTTTATCCAACTGTAACTTATAGTATCTTTCTGTGTTTTGAAATGTAATTTCTTCTGAAGAAAGTCAATAAGGATGGATAGAAGGCGGAAGAGCAGGCAGAGAGGCAGGAAAGAAGGAAAGAAGACAGGAGCTGGGCTCTGGTATAACTATGAAAGAAGAGGAGGTGAAGTTCAATTGCAATGCCTCTCAGATAGACTTGGATGATTTTAATTATCTTGATCCATTGTCAATCTATGTTTTAATGTGTATTTGGTCTATCCTAAAAGGATTACCAACACTAGAAGACAAAGTGATGAAGTCCAACCTGCTGGGCTTCTCAGCAGCTTCAATGCCACTAATTAGAATATCATTCTGAAAAGGCTCTCAAGCAGAGGTGTAAATTTCTTCAGTGGCTTCATTGCTGTGGATGTCCATTTAAAAAATGTACTGGTGGGGTTTTATTGCTTGGTTCTGTGCTAATCAACCAAAGGTGAACAGTCTATGCAAAACTGCTGGATGAGGTGGTTGAGGAAGCCATGCTAATTTGAAAAAAAAAACCTTTCTTATGTTTTTCAGTGGCATTTTCATGTTTTGAAAATTAAGGTTACAAACATTAACATGAATCCGTCATCTCAGTAGAAAGCTTGCAGTGTTAAAAGCAATATAATCTGAACAGCAGTTTTCCATTAGAAAAGGGGTGAAATAGAGAAAGAACCCTGGAGCAAATTCCTGCTATCATAGCAGACATTTAAACATAACCAGCCAAGTTAGAAATCAAATTCACAGCGTGTTCCATTTATGTCCTGCTAGCACGAAGAAGAGCTGTCTTTTTGTCTTAAGAAGTTTGTAGGGGAATAGGCAAGCTGTCAGGCAGCGGAGACAAATTACAATTTAAATGGCTAGCAAAATAGGAGATACATTTGTGATAGCTATTTAATTTTAAACATTTTTTCTAGCAGCCCAAGAGATCAACCAATCTCACACATTTTAAATTAGCAGGATTTTAATTTCATATTGTACAAGCTGTTTTATGAATTCATACTTTTAAATTCAGAAGGGAAATAATCTCATTTGAAAAGATGACATTTTACATTTTACATTCAGATTAAAGATAGCCACTGTTTAAATGAAACGGTTTGGGGAAGGGGGGGGGGGGAAACCGTCATCCTAGATGCACTGATTGAAGTTCAACCATATACAACAAGCTGTGGTATAACACAGCAGTGCTCCAGTAAGATGGACTTGATCTAATGGGCACAAGTCTTGCATTTCTACTGGACATCTGTTATCCCAGATCAGTATGGCAATTCATCCACCATAGAGGCATTCATTGTGTAAAGAGGGACAAAGGCAAAACCAATCATATCACCTTTGATTGATATGGCGGTCAACATGTGGTGGTCACAAGAAGTGACAAGATGTTTTCTTTTTTAAAAAGTCCTTGGAAATGGCAACGTTTTTTGGATCATAACTGCTTGGATGTTCCATTTGAAGTGCCACTTTTAACCTTAAACCCTAAATGTTTTGATGCTGGGTATTTTAAAGAATATTCACTCCAAATCAGTCTTTCTATGCCTTCAAATGAATTTTGGAATCTAAGATTTGGGTTTCCCATCACCTTGTGTAGCCTCTAGACTATCCTTCCTTGGAAAGAGATTTGCTTTGCCTGTTAATGATTCTTCCAGGATTTGTTGTTTTAGCGTTCATTCTCTTTTTTTTTTGCTCCCCCTCTTTTAATGTTTGCCTCTCCTGCAAAAACATGGAGTTAAATGTGGAATAAAATACTTAAACAGACAATGATAAAGAGAGTAATGGTATATGTCAGGGATGCAAAGCCAATGTTGATACATTGCATTGCTTGTAAAGTATCAACATTACATTAGCCTTCCATTAGATTAAAGCATAACTCTATTCACAGGACAAATAAATCAATATAGTTAATCATTTCTAAAAACTCTAATTCCACTGAGGTTTTCTTGCTTAGGAATGACTGTTGACAATTGAAAAACAGGCATCCAATTCATTTTCTACTCATTGTGGACATCAATTCTCTTCCATAGGGGAAATTGCAGCTGGTGTTTCAATGTCTTTTCCAGCCATGTCACATCTCTGCAGTTATCATCTTATGACCCTTTTGCTCTGAAGACCTGCAAGGATACAGCCTTTCTGAAAGCTGATTGCATTTATGCAAGTACCAATCTACACAAGGGTTCTTGCAAAAGTCAATAATTCTTTCTTTGCAGCAATTTCAGAATTTATGCCCCTACATCACTTTTGTGCACAAAGAGCTGTCCCTGACATTACAAAAAAGGAAGGTGACAGCACTTGTCAAGAATATCAAAACTGGCCTTTCTACAGAGATGTAGGCTAGAGTTACTGTGAATATTCTTCATTTCACTGGTGAAAAGATCTTTCTGTCATATGTCCTGAAAACATCCTCCGGCAGGAGTCACTACATCCAGTAAGAAAGCAATTAAATAAATAAGTAGCTGGCCAATGTGCTACAGGACTTTATTTAAAATCTATTTATAATTTTTGGGAAAATAGGGTCCCTTTTACTATATGCTGAGATAGATCCTTGAAACAATAGATCCTTCTCTTCCTTTAGATGGGATTTCAAGTCTGAAAGCTTGAAGTTCTCTGTGGTCACAATCTCTCTTAATTGTGATTGTAGAGGCACCAAAGAGAAGCTTTGATATGTGTCTGATATGTTTTGCTTCTGTTATTTCAATTCTTGTTATATAAGTCTCTGCAGGCAAGTTTCCAGTATCTTAAACTGCACTCCAAAGTGGACCATTTCAACAGAGTATTTATTTCTAAAAACTTATGAAAAATGTGCAGGAATGAAGGGGTGGTTCAGACCTGTGGATGTTCACAGACAAGAAACTGGGCAAAAACCAAGTTAACACTGAGCATCTATTGGCTATTAGTAGCCACTCCAAATCTCCTGTTTGTTCCACAGTTATAAAGAAAGCATTTATGGTATATTCTAAACACAATGACTATAGTGCAGTTCTGTTTGTCATGAGGTTAATGAGAAAGTTAATTTTGGAAAAAGGCATCTATATGGTACCTCCGGCATAGATCCTGATCTGATCTTTCTGATCAGAAACCAGGGCAATATATAGAACTTTAATTCAGAGAGACTTTCTTTTATCAAGACTGAGCTTTAAGATTTTTGGTCTTTACCAGTCCCATCAATACCTCTAGGCACTGGCTCAGCCCTGCCATTGAAATGTAGAGCAGTCATGTACAAAGGAGTCTACTGAAATAATTAAACTTGATAAGATAAGATTTGAGCATCTATTCAGAAAGCATCAAATAATTTTTTTAAAAATATTTCACATTCAATTGGTTATCCTGGGAGATTGCCTGATGGTATTCCGATAACTTCTTAACTTTGTGAATATGAATCTTTTTTTTTCTTACAGTGTATGACTCAACAATATATTTTGGACAGAAGAGTTTACTAAGTACAGTGAAATGTTGGACAGAGGCTCTATACCAGGGGTGTCAAACTTGATTTTATTGAGGACCACATCAGGGTTGTGTTTGACCTCAGGGCGGCTGGGGTGGGTGTGGCCAGGATGGGCATGGCCAGCTCAACATCACTCATGTCAGGGGCATCTGCGGCGGCCCGAGAGCTCTGGCAGTGAAAATGGGCTTCTGAGCTCCATTTTTAGCTGCGGCGGCCTCCTGCAGAGGCACTGTGGGCCGGTCCTTCGCTGTTTCCAGGGTGGCCCCATGGGCCAGATAGCACCCCATGGGCCAGATCCAGCCCGCAGGCTTTGAGTTTGACACCACTGCTCTATATGGGCAAACCCACCCCAAAATATTGAAACTGTTGTTGAGACTGTTGTCTTGTTTTTGTTTTGTTTTGTCCTCTTTCCTTTCCTTTCCTTTCCTGTTCTTTTCTCTTTCTTTCTTTCATTTTCTTTTCTTTTTTCTTTTCTTTTCTTTTCTTTTCTTTTCTCTTTTCTTTTTTCTTTTTTCTTTTTTCTTTTTTTTTCTTTTTTCTTTTTTCTTTTTTCTTTTTTCTTTTTTCTTTTTTCTTTTTCTTTTTTCTTTTTTCTTTCTTTCTTTCTTTCTCTTTCTTTCTTTCTTTCTTTCTTTCTTTCCATCATTGTATACATTTGCACCCAACATGATTTTTTTTTTCTTTTACACAGGACCATCATGCATGATAAAAAATACCCTTTTCTTTTTTATACATTTCCAATCATGAAACCATTTCCAGATCGGCTGGAATCTCACTTATGGCTGCATCTGCCCATTCTAATTTTCTCCCAGAGACAGTGTACTGGAGGTTACAATGTGAAAAAGATTGCTACCCAAAACCAAGGTCAGAAAATATCTGCTGTCTTTTGATGTAGCAAGCAATTAGCAATCCCATTAGCAAATGGTATTTCCCATGCATTTTTTTAACCTGTCTTGTTATTATGCTTGTAGAAACAGTGAGTAACCTGCAACCCCAGCTTTATTTATCCAGCTAAGATAATACAATGTCAGCTTGACTTCCTCATCTACAAACATTCCATTTGGATGCAGAATCTAAATAGTTTATCAGAATCAATCTGGAACAACTAATCAAATTTACTCATAGGAATTTAGAGAGGCATATTTCAAGGAAACTCTGTTCTGCTTCACTCAATACAATTGTTAGGAGGTTTAGCACAGGATTTTTCTTCATTCTACAAATTATATATTTACAGAAAAAAATGTATAAGGATCAACATTGAAGTATTGTACATTATCAGAGTTGTGCATGCATTACTTTCTCATTTAACTAAGAGATACAGTATATTCTCTCAAATTTGAGTACAGAATAACAGAGTTGGAAAGGTCTTCTAATCCAACACCCTGCTCAGGCAGGAAACTCTATACCATTTTAGACAAATGGTTGTCCAATCTCTTCTTAAACGCCTCTAATGATGGAATACCCACAACTTCTGGAGGCAAGTTATTCCACTGATTAATTGTTCTCACTGATAGGAAATTTCTCCCTAATTCTAGGTTGGATCTCTGTTTTATAAGCTTCCCTCCATTACTTCTTGTCTGCCCTAAGGAGCTTTGGAGGATAGTTGACCCCCTCTTCTTTGTGATAGCCCCCCAAATATTGGAAGAGTGCTATCATGTCACCCTTAGTCCTTCTCTTTGTCTAAACATACCTAGTTCCCACAACTGTTCATTGTATGTTTTAGTCTCCTTATCATCTTTGTTTTTCTTCTCTGTACATTTCTCTTCTCTGCAAGTCTTCATGGACAACTTAGTATAGTTTTCTTGGCAAAAATATTGAATTGTTCTTTTCTTCTTGAATAATTTTTCCTTTTCAAATTTCCAATCCAGCCTGAAGACTGGAATTTCCTGGTGGACTTCCAGATCCAACCCACTTTTTCAAAATCAACTCAAGTTGTCTAGATGCCATCAGCCACTGTAATTCTCTTAATTAACGTAGACATATATTAATATTATATAAATTTCCACACTGTAAATCTCTTCTTTTCAAACCAGATAAAGTAAAGAAAATAAAGTATGTTATTTACAGGGTAGCGGTTATGGGAAGGTGGGCTGGAATTTAATTGAGAAAAAACAAGGTATCTTGGTGGTAAAGGAAATATTTGCTATAACTAAGCACTGATTTCAAGAAGAATCTAAGCTCAGCAAACCTGGTTTGAACCCAATATATTATGAATAGTCATTTGAAGATTAAAAAAAGCTTTGGTCACCAATACTGTTTGATGAATATTATGTTACATTATTACTGATTATCCAATAAATTTTAAGAACTAGACGTTTTCTAAATTATTTTGATGTGCATTTACAAAATCACTACCCACCAAGGAATCAGTTTGAATTTATGATTATTATTAGGGCCTGCATGTGTTAGACCTAGCTTTCTGGGATTTGTTGTATTAAAATTATTATTCATAGGTTCAGGCAAAGTTGAAGAAATGCATGAAGATGCTTGCCTTAAAATATTGTTTGTATAGTTTTTCTTTCAACTGGCTTCTTGCCCAGGTTCCTCTTTTCAAAATCTTCCTTGCTCTTCTGGATCCATTAATTATAAGCAAATGACAGGTGATAACATTTATTTAGATAAATCTCTCATAGCATATCAAAAACTCAAAGAATCTTACAGCTTTGCCCAAGAGAATATATTATCCTAGTACTATAATAGAAAAACTCTCACTAGTCATGTTTGTATTCCTCTTTCATTTATTTATTTACTAGAGCTTCTACATTGCTTATTCCCACAGGCTCAAAACAGCTTACGGAATGGCAAACAGAGGGTTGCAAATGTTGCATTCTTTTAATCATTATCTAATTGAGTTTAATAAGCCAGACTTTTGCATCCCCCAAAGGTATCCCAAAGAACCAGATCTTCTTGGAGCTTTGGAAGACTGATAAGGTCCATGGGTAAGCTGTTCTATGTTGCATAGCTATGTACAACAGTCCTTAGGATTCGTTGAAAGCCATTTCATACTTGAGACCAAAGCCAATATGAAGTTCTTTTCCCCCTCCAAAAATAGATGACAAATGGACTAGAAGCTGGATTGCATTTCAAACTAGAGATGAGAAATCATCTTCAACCATATTTAAGTGTTTTAGCTTTCTTTTTACTATGAGGGTGTCTAAGCCACGTTAAGAAATTTGGAAAAACTTATGTGCTCAACCTTAGCATATATCCTATTGCCTTCCAGATCATCAGATGTCCAGTACAAATATTTTCAGAGTGGCATAATGAGATCACTGGCTAAACGCAAGGCTAGAAATATTAAGCAATTTAAACTCAAGGACTAATGTATTAAAAATACATTAAAACCAGACACATCACCAAAAGCTAAAATCATAAGACTATGTCTGATTTACTTTGGCCATGTCATACATGCAAATTCATTGGAGAAGTCAATGATGCTAGGATGATTAGTGGAACAAGAAGAAGGGACAAGCAAAGACCTTGCTGGCTTGATAATATCAAATCTGATATAAAATCAAACATCCAGCAATTGGAAGAAGCTGTACTTGACAGGGTAGCATGGAAAGCACTTGCCTTCGAAGTTGCTGAGAATCGGACACGACTAAATGGTTAAAAAACAATAATCTATTACAATTATTTTAAATCAATGTGCCATGCTATGATATATGTTTAGGCATAAGCCATGCCCCCCCCTCATATTCAACGGCAGTTAATTTTAACTAGAATTGCAAAACATTACTTAATATCATTTAAATGTATCTGAATCTAGTTTACAAATTTCTCTGTCAACAAGACGAGTTTTATTTTCTCTTATCCATATTAGTATCCTAATATGATACTACATTAACAATATAGACTATGCAAGAGATGATCAGCTAACCAAAAAGTGAACAAAAGAACCCAAGCACCTCTCCACCAGCAATCAGCACCCAAATCAGCATAGATTTACTCCAAGGTTAACATCAGTCCAAGAATCAAATAAACAATACCCCAATCAAGAAACTTCCAACAACAAACAGCCCAACCGAAGAATCTCTAAGACCACCCCCACCAACGCAGACAGGGCAAGATACTAGATTATAAACTGAGAGCAAACAGCACCCCTTATCAGCACTGATGATGTTACCTAGTTTGGGTAATGAGACATCTGCAAGAAAAAAAGCAAGCTCAGAGGGCACCAAGGACCCCTCGTAATACTACCAATTGTTTCTTTTTAAACAATTTGGGTTTGTCGTTGTCTTCTTCCTAAGGAGGACAAAGTGACTGGGAAAGTCACCTTAGTCATGTCTGCCCATGTTTATTTGTGCACATATCACCAAATCTAGGATAAAAGCTAGAAGACCAGACATTATGCTGAAGAAAATAATAAAATTCTTCTTTCTTTGGCATTCTTCATTCAAATGCTAAAATTATGCTTTGATGCTCTGTCTAATATATAAAGGAGATGTAGGGAAAGGTATAAATATTCAAATGATAAAAAGTAGTAATTGGTGGCTATCAATATTTAATCCACAAAGCAATCACCAGAATCTTTAGAGATTCCTTGATATTGCATATTATACACATTATAATATGTTATTATTCTCCAAGCTTGTCCCAAACTTTCACTGGTAATCATAATGTCAATATTAATAAAGTTGCCTTACAGAATGTATAGAAAATACATCCAGTTCTCCAATGGATTCCTGTTAAAACTGTTTGTGCACAATTACAGTTGTCATAATCCCTGATCTGGGGAGGAAAAATGGATCATTCAATCATATTTTCCAGAAAAAAAGTTAATAAAAACTTGCCGCATTAAAGAGGAAAAAATAAAGTGATGTATGGTCATGTCAACTCCTGTAGTTTCTAAGAAGCAAAGAATATTGTGTGAATGGAACAGAAACCATTTCTGCTTCCTTCCAGTTGATAGTTGTTCTTAAAGAGTTGTTGAATAGATTAGAGCTGGAAGGGACCTTGGAGGTCTTCTAGTCCAGCCCCCTTCCCAAGCAGGAGAACCTATCAATCTCAGACAAGTGACGTTCCAGTCTCTTCTTAAAAACCTCCAGTGATGGAGCGCCCACGATTTCTGAGGGTAAGCTGTTCAACTGGTTAATTGTCCTTACTGTTATGAAGTTTCTCTTCAATTCCAGGTTGCTTCTCTCTTTGATCAGTTTCCAACCATTATTTCTTGTCCTGCCTTCTGATGCTTTGGAGAATAATTTGACCCCTTTGTGGCAGCCCCTCAAATACTGAAATACTGCTATTGTGTCACCCCTAATTCTTCTTTTCTTTAGACTAGCCAGACCCAAAATCTGCAGCCGTTTTTCATATGGTTTAGTCTCCAAGCCTTTGATTTTCTCTGAACTTTTTCCAAAATCTCAACATCTTTTTTGTAGTATGGTGACCAAAATTGGTTGCAGTATTCCAGATGTGGTCTTACTAGGGTTTTGTAAAGCAGCACTAATACTTCATGTGATCTTGATTCTATGCCTCTGTTTATACAACCCAGCTTTTTTGGCTGCTGGCTCATATTCAAATGATCATCCACTAGGACTCCAAGATCCCTCTCACAGTTACTGTTTTTGAGCCAGGTCTCGCCTAATCTATACTTATACATCTATATACAATCTATATATCTGTACTTCCCATTTCAGAAATTCATCTCTTTCATTAGAAGGACAGCAGCAGCCTTGTGCCATGAATTCCACCCCTTTCAGGCATGGACGCAATGATGTGATGTTTGAAGAAAAGGGTGAGGCCCACATCATAACTTCGTGATGCTATTCACATCACTCTCATTCCCTGTTGATACTGGTGGAAAGCCTGTTATCCATTAGCAAGTATCTTATGAGACACCCCTCTCCAATTTTAGCACTTTCAATTAATGGCCATGATGGGTATGAAATGTTAGGAGATGAAGACCAAACATTGGAAGAGCATCAACATTTGAAAAGAGAACCTTTAGCAAAGGAAAAACAAGTGTGGCTTCAGGGTAACTTCATGGAATTATCCTTGTAAGAGGGTAGATCACATCTCTATTGAATTTTGTAATAACATTCTCTGTTCCCTTATCTTCATATTTGTGTAACTGCTCAATATAATTATGTTTGCTCATAAAAAATACATTCACTATGGAAATATGTTGGCCTCATGTACAGGTTTTTTTTTTCAAAATGACTTATGAACACTATATTTCCCAGTGGCAACATTAGCCTGTAGCATTAATAAAGATGTCATGCAGAGTGTATGATCGACCTCTTCTTTATATTGTTGCAACTGCCTTTCTCTGTTATAGCTGATTGTATGTTTATGTTATCTTCATAAAAATGATCAATGGGAATAATAACATTCTAAGACAACTGTGGCAGATTGTTCAGTCCCCTCTCCCTCCCCCCACTTAATCCCAATTGTTAGCTCAGAGGAGGCACTAACTTCTTTACTAACTCCCTCTCAGTTTGCAGGTAGATTATCCTAGCTTGCTTTACAAAGTATTTTAGGACCCAAATCAAGCAGAACTGTAGAGTTTGTGGAGCTCATCTGATCCATGTATCTGTTTGTCATTTCTATCCTCATATAAGATGGACAAAGACTCCAAAAATGAGAATTATATAAAATAGGCTGACATTATGATACTAAATATCTGTACACTGGATTAAGTTAGGATTGAATTACGTATACCACCTATATATAGGCATATATTTTATTTTATATTTTGTGTACCTGGGATTAAGAGTGAATCCAAGACATCATCACAGATTACTTGTGACAGGGCAAATGGCAGTGGGAGAAAGGAAAAATTATTCCAAAAACTGGGATATGAATGTAAAAATGCAGGGAATTAATTGAAGAGAGAGCAAGAGAGAGCTGTGCAAATTTGTAGAGGGCTGATTTGCTCGGATGAAAGTTTCTGCAACTTCTTTCTATACCACTGCTTCAGATCTCTTCCAGATAGATATAATGTTCCTAATTTTTCCAAAGTCAGACATTTCTACTGGCTAACATCTTCACTATTTCTAGCTGGTAAAATCCTAATAAATGATTGCATAAGAAGGAGTGCATTTCTTTTAGAATTGTGCAGAGTCCAGTTACATATGAATTGAAGCAACCTTACAAAGGAAGGCAAATATACATGCTCCAGGAAAATGTTGCAGGATCCAATCTGGTTTGGTCACTGGGACCAGAGGTTTTGTCTTTGGGGCTTTGGGACTTGTGCTGAAGCTGATTCTCAGGGAACTTCTTTCTCACCAGAATATGTCACATGTTGGTGAGAGAGAAGTTCCCTGAGGATGGGCTCCAGCATGAGTCCAAAAGCTCAGAAGACTAAGCGCCTCTGGTCCTGTGACTGACCCAGAGACAACCTTTTCCAGTTTTAACACTTTTTGTTCCCCACTAATGGCCATGATGGGACAAAATTTGGGGAATATCAAAGCTGGGAAAGGCTGGTGGAGTTGTTCTACATCAAGGACAATACACAATTGGGTTTCTATTCCATGTTCAAGGAAAATAAGGCTTGGGAATTTAGAAGACATCTAACTTCTGCAGCATATTCCTTATCTTTGAAAAAAGGTGAAGCAAAGAATCATCAGATTCATGTACGAGTGGCCTTAAAAATATTAAAGTGCACAGCATGGTGGATAGTGTGTTTTATAAGGGGAATAAATGACCATTTTTATAAATGTGCTGATGCTATGAGCTTTCCAGCATCGTTTAGAAAAACAAGCCCCAAATAATTACATTCCAACACATTTAACCTCTATCTGCTTTGCAGTCTGCAAATGTCTTCCAAGCCTTCAGAGAAAATAAATTGAGTTTCTTTAAGCTGTCAACACTGTTAAATAAGGGAGACCAACTACACTGAGCTATAGGCACGATTGTGAAATGTCAACAATGAATATGCTTCTCTTAAATAATTAAACTCATGTTCTTTCCCCTTTCTAGTTCAACGGTATTTAAATTACCATGGAATACAGTGTATTTAATAGGGAGAGACAATCTTTAATTTGTTGTAATATAGTTTTTGTTCTACATCTTCCCTTATTGATCAGTCTCTCCCTTATGTTTAATACAGAATAAGACTTTTCCCCCCTTTCTTGTGATGACTGTATAATTTTGTTTCATATATTTGTCTTAAATGAATCCTGGCCTGTGAGCAAGAATGGAATTCTTTTTCAAATACCATTAGGGGAGCAGGGAAGACTTTTATAAAATAGTCACAAGAAAGCATAAAAAAATAATAGTTCTAATTTTAGGCTTAAGACCTTCTATTCTTTTACCATTTGTTCAGCACTTAGACCATTAGTGAACATTAAAAGTCTATGTAAAGGTTTCCCCTGTCCATTTGTCTTCGACTGGACAGCAGTGCTCATCAGCGTTGTCCAAAGATACTTCTGTGTCATGTGGCCAGCATGACTATACACCAAGGACCATGGAATGCTGTTACCTTCCCACCGAAGTAGTACCTCTTTATCTACTCACATTTGCATGCTTTCGAACTGCTAGGTAGGCAGAAACTGGCGAAGGAACAGGAGCTCACCCCATTGTGCGGTGCTTGGGTCTCAAACCCAGGCTGTCAGCTTTCCAGCTGACAAGCTCAGCGTTTTTAATGACTGAGCCTTCACACCCCCTTCTAGTGAACGTTAGAGTAATGCAATATTGGGATCCAAAGCTTTGGATCACCATTGGTGTGCTCATTATACTTCTTCCATACCTTCTCCTGACAGTTACACCAAGGATATGCATCTGGATCTAAGACATTCAGATCCAAATAATGCACACTTCTATAAGAACAATTTTTAATATTGCATCATGGATGCTCAGGGCTTCATACATACACCTCCCTCTTTCAATTTTACCACACAACAAAGGAGCCACCCCAAAATTATGTGACTCTGAAAGGTCTAGAGGCATTTCAACAGGCCTTCCCCATCCGCAGATTATCACCCCACATTTTTTTCCATTGCAGCATAGATCAATGTTTTTCCTCCATTGTTTTTTCCACTTGTATCATGCAGCTTAATAAGCAGGGTTTAATCAGAAAATTTAAAATGCTAAAAGAAAATTCTGGTTTACCGTCAGAAACATATCTTAATGGTTAGGGATCTGGGACAATTGTCCCCTTGCAAAGATTCTCATTGAAAAAGAAATGCCAAGTAAAAAATGAATTCTATTGCACTATTGGAAGTATATGTTAATTTTTTCTTCCCCTCCTCCTTCCATTTAAAAGCTCATTAAATGAACCGCTTCTTTTGAATTATGAACACGCTTTCTAGTTGGTTGCAGTTCTCAAAAGAGATTAAGTTAAAACGCATCTTTGCATTCAATAGGCATCTGATTAAAAATGTAAATATCATCAGCTGAGTGTGATAATAATGTTCACTGCTGAAGCTAGCACAGGATGGAGAGTTCACCCCTTCCTTTCTTATGATACCCTAGGGAAAAATCTGTCTCCTAAAATGAATATTTGTGTTGCAAGGAATCCAGCAACCCTAGGAAATTTCCTTCTAATATAAATCAAATAAGGACAAGGATCAAGAGATCCAGATGGGATGGCAGCACAAACAAAAACTAAAATAAGAATAACAGCAAAAATATACCTGGTTTTTCAAATTATCTATCTCTTCTCAGGGAAACATAGAAGGTATTTTTTTAAATTTATTATCGAAGTTTCTTTAAAGTCCAGGACTGCTGATCCAAGTCACACATCACCTTAAGCTTTAATGCTGTTCTTTTGGTTTTGGCTTAGCACTGAACCAAATCACCGTAACTAATAACCCAAAATTTATGACAGAGGCAGGATGACAGTAGTCCCTAGGGCTGCTTGTGACCCAAGTTTCCTATCCTTCCTTCCTTCCTTCCTTCCTTCCTTCCTTCCTTCCTTCCTTCCTTCCTTCCTTCCTTCCTTCCTTCTTCAGACTAGATCCACTCATAATTTCAATTT
>JANHFL010000896.1:206269-218937 GCA_032468155.1 Oxyrhabdium leporinum
GCAGCGGTCCACCCCACTGAGCCCAATGGTGAGCTCCGTGGCACCTAAGCAGGGGCCAGGTCACCACCCTGCCTGTCTCCGGAGCTTGCCTGCCTCCGGCTGCCACTGCGAGGGGGGGGAATCATAAAGGGACACGCTGCGGCTGCTCCCGGCTCCGTTCCGGCTGGTAAAGAGGTGATGACTGCAAGCCTTTCACTCTGGCAGAAAGCGGCGCCAGAAGCCTCCAGCCGTCACCTCTTTGCTGGTGCTAGAAACCTCCAGCTGCCACTCCTGGCTCCGTTCCGGCCAGCAAAGAGGTGATGGCTGCAGGCCCTTCACTCCGGCAAATGCAGCACCAGAAGCCTCCAGCCATCACCTCTTTGTTGGCGCTAGAAGCCTCCATCCGCCATTCCCAGCTCCGTTCTGGCTGGCAAAGAGGTGATGGCTGCAGGCCCTTTGTGCTGGCAAAAAGCGGTGCCAGAAGCCTCCAGCCGTCACCTTTTTGCCTTCTTTTTTCCAGACTAACCTTTTGCCTGCATTCGGCAGGCAGTCAACATCACTGTCTCTACAGCATCAGTTATGTGACTGGGTGGGCATGACCAACTCGACATCACTCACAGCAAGGTGCCACTGTCCCACCTTGCCGTGAGTGATGTTGAGTTGGTCACGCCCACTCAGTCACATGACCCCCACCAAGCCATGACTATAGAACCGGTGGTGAAAAAAATTAGATTCTATCTGAGGCACTGCTACCACCAAACCAAACAGTTTGTTAAAGATAGAGGTAGACGAAAGATAGAGAAGAAACCTACTCACATAACTTTGAATGTTGTCTTTCCTACTAGAACAAATGTGATTATGCATTCCTCAGTGTAAGATTAGCATATCTGGATGGAAACATCAAGATAACCATGAGATGGCAGTAAATGAGTTTCCTTTGCCACCTTACTGACATCCAATGGCCATCCACGTTATTGCAGCTAAGATATTCATTTATTCAGCTATGGAGGAAAGAGAAGAACAACCATACAGTAACCTAGTGCCTCTCACTCCCAACTCCCAAAAGTCAGTCTAGGATACCATGATCAATGGTACTGAAAGCTGATGAAAAGTCCAAGAAGCCAGGAATTATTGTTTCACCCTCATTTAAGAGCCATGGTGGCACAGTGGTTAGAATGCAGTACTTCAGGTTACTTCTGCTGACTGCCGGCTGCCAGTAATTCAGCAGTTTTGGTCTCACTGGCTCAAGGTTGACTCAGACTTCCATCTTTCCAAGGTCAGTAAAATGAGGACCCAGATTGTTGGGTTCTCATTTTACTGACCTTGGAAGGATGGAATATGCTGACTCTGTAAACTGGTTAGAGAGGGCTGTAAAGCACTGTGAAGTGGTATATAAGTCTAAGTGCTATTGTTATCCTGAGATCTCCAAAGATCACTGACATGTACAACCAATGCCATTTCACTGTTCTGCTCCAGACTGAAGCCAGACTGTAAAAGGTCCAAATAATCCACTTCTTCCAGCCACACTCTCTTCCTTAATCTTCCCTAAAAAGGAAGGTTGGAGAGTCGATATAAGTTGTCTATTACTGTTGGATACAAGAATAGTGTCAGGCATGAAAAACCAGGTCCACATATAAAGGTTCAAATTAACTGATTTATTGCTTAAAACCTATTGTCAGAACACAAAGTGTGACTAGGTGAGACAACCCAGGAGCAAATGCAGCACACAGGTTTGCATTTACATAAAGTGGTTTTTATCCCTAAAAGCATATATGCATACAAGTATTTTGATACAGGTCTTGAATACAGGAACAATCAGTAATCAGCTACACCATGGAAGCACACACTGAGAGAGAGAGACATGCCCCCACAAGGTCTGTCTTATATTACAGCCTCTTAAAGTGGTAGCAGTCCAATAACCCTGCTGACTCATTGCTACCTTTTGCATCACCGTTACAACAATACAGTATTACAGCATTACACCCTTACAGCAGCTGGTCAGCTGTTAAATTATCATTACCCTGACAAGTTGTTTCTGTGAACTGCAAATTTAGTCAACCCCAAAGAAATCAACAAAAACTGAGTTTGCATTAATAGGAGAGCATGTGAAAAATCTTAGATGTAACAGTATAATTTTGCTTACTGATGCCTTCTTTGTTAGCTTATCCAGGCATGGCTAAGAAGGGGAAACTGGTCACTGTCACCAGAATGTGTAACAAATATCTTGCCTCTACAGAGAAGAATAACAAAGAAGATGAGGGGTTTGGGAGCATATAATGAACAGTTTAGTAACTACCAGTAAGTATATCTAGTCTAACAAAGAGAAGGACTAGTGTTTGACATGATAGCAGTCTTCCAATATTTGAAAGACTGTCCTCAAGAAGAGGGGATCGACCTATTCTCCAAAGCACTTCAGGGCAGGACAAGAAGTAACAGTTGGAAGATGATTAAAGAGAGATCCAACCTAGAACTAAGGAGAAATTTTGTACAATGAGAACAATTAATCAGTTTGCCTCCAGAAGTTGTGAGTGCTCCATCACTGGAGGTTTTTCAAGAAGAGATTGGACAGCCATTTGTTCAGAATGGTATAGGGTCTCTTTTGCTTGAGCAGGGAGTTCAACGGGAAGTCCTTCAAGGTCCCTTCCACCTCTGTAATTCTGTATTTGTGAATATACAAGGAAATAATAGAATCATTTCAAGATAATGGTTGCTGGGAAGCTTTTTTTATAGGGAAAAAAAAAGCTGCTTAGAGATGAAAAGGTAGGAGGAGATAACTTTTTAAAAATCATTACAGCTATAGAAAAAAAATAATGTAAATATCAGCCAAGCTTTATCCCATGTTGCAAAAAAGATGGCACCCTCAATTTTACCAGCCCTTTTTAAAAAAACAAAAAACAAACCTAATACAATTATCAATTGCTCATATACTGCTACAATTAAATGACAGTCCAAATGATACATTTAGGCACAAATTAAATTCACCTTGGGAAAATGCAGGCAGAAAAAAAATGCATTGTTTTATTTAAGCTTCATTTGGGACCTCTTGTGCCTTTATATTTCTAGCGCAGGCTTGCTAGATTTGCATTTTTATTACATCCTTATCAATTCTAATGCTTCCATTTGTCACAGTGCAATTATACAATGCTGGAGATTAAGCTGGTTCCCCACACATTTTGCTATCAAGTGACCTTTCCCTGTAACATTTGCTTGAAGAGGCTGTATTCCAATTTTCCTAAAAAGGAATCAGAGCAGGAGGGGCTGCCAAATTTTCTGCAGATACTTGTGGCAAACAGATAAACACATCAGAGTGTTTAATGCACACTCCATTTGCCTGCTTGTGATATGCACACATATTGGAAATTTATGAGGTTTCTTCTGGAAAGGGTAAAGGATTTCACTCTTCTGTCTCGAGGTTGCCTGAATCGGTAGGATGTTCCATCTTCAGTAGGATAAGATCCACCATTACTGTGTGAATACCACAAAGCTCATGTTTTAGACAACTTCATGGATGGCCATTGTGACCATAGCAATCAACTGCAATCCAGTTAGAACTTTGATTCTACTTGAGTCTTCAAAACAACCCAATTCAAAGTAGCACTTTAGTTCAAAGGAATGGCTTTGTTTGGACACACCAGTTCAAAACATCAAAGCAGGCCAATTCACTTTGAGCCAGGGAAAATGGAATGCATGTTCCACATAACCTTAATGGTCATTAAAATGTCCCTTTTAATTCTATTCATTAGTATCCAGCTCCCTATGACATTCTCTGCGGAGTGTGCCTGGTTGCAGAGAGGATGCTAAAGCCTTCTATTTTACACAGCAAAACCTTTTCAGGTTTTTTGTCTGCATCTTTTCTTGTCCAGTGCTTGAATTACAGGAAGGAGTCAAGAGCTCTTTAACTAATGTTTTTAGAAGGCTACCTGGGAACTTTACTATGACTATAATTAATTCCTAAAGGCTGGGGGGGAAAAGAGGTGGCTGTGCTAGTTCATACCGTCTGCTGACAGCTTATTGCTTTTCTCTCCCTACAAATTGACACCAAGCTGGCCGTCATTACATTGGGTTTCCTAAATTATTTTCATCCCCACCGATAGTGATAAATACTACAATTTTAAGAACTGATGCCCAAGCTTGTTTTTTAGATGATGATGATAATAATTTCTATGATTTCCTCCCTCCAAATCTCTTTTTCTTATATATCATGTCTCCAAGCCTATAATACTGAAGGAGATATGTCGTATGACTGAGATACTGTACAATATTGGAGATAAGTGATATAATGGTTTGAATATCAGAGGAAAATGGGAGTTGAATGAGGCATGTTAATAGCCTCCTGACAGTGAGATGGACAGCATATAAATTAAAAAAAAATAAATTTAAAAAAAATAAATGAAATGAAATGCTTAGGTACTGATCTAGGTCTGGAGAGACCTAGGCTCAAGTCTACAGACAGCAGTTGAAATGTACTGGATCACATTTGAATTCTTTGAGTCCAACCCATCCAGCTGATTGTTGCTGTGAAGGTAAAATAAAGGAAGAGTTTTATATAATCCAGCTTTACTTCCTAGGGAAAACACCTAACAAAAACAAAACATATGTTTCACTATCATTCAAGCACTGGGAAATCAAGCAAGATTTCTAACAAGGAGACCAGTCTCTATGCCCAGGATATCCCCTGAGCATTTAACTGATATTCATGGTTTAAAATACTTCTATTTATGAAAATAAATAAGTAAATATGTTTTTGTTTATAATTCTGAGAATATTTGCTCAAGCAGTGGAGCAAAAATGAAAAGAGTAATGACAAATAACAACAAAGGAGGTCCAGAGATTAAACCATATGATGAACAATTGAGGGGACTAGTATAACAAAGAGAAGGACTAGGGGTGACATGATAGCTGTCTTCCAGTACTTAAGAGGTTGTCACAGGGAAGAGCGAGTCAACTTATTCTCCAAAGCCCCTGAAGGCAGTTTGAGAAGCAATGGGTGGAAGCTAGTTAAAGAGAGAGCCAATCTAGAACTAAGGAAACATTTCCTGACAGTGAGAACAATTAATCAGTGGAATGGCTTGCCTCTGGAAGTTGCGGGTGTTCCATCACTGGAGTTTTCAAGAAGAAATTGGGCAGCCATTTGTTCAGAATGGTGTAGTCTCCCCTGCTTGGGATTGGACTAGAAGACCTCCAAGATTTTTTCCAACCTAATATTCTATGTTCTAAATGCCTACTTTAAATCAAATTTCTTTGGGTCTGTTCATTAACTCATTGCAAATTATTTTGAGACAGTGAACTTTCCCTTTCTTACTAAGTAATTTAACACTTTACTCAGATTCTCCATTTTCAACTTTTGTTCTGAACAAATTTGGTAAAATTATCTGTGGACTATCAACTAGGAATTTACTCTGAGTTGCCTATTATCATACACTTTTTTTGCCTCCCCCTTTTTTACTGGAAATCTGCCCATATAAAGGCTAGTGACATCTACTATGGGTTAACTTTTTAAAAACTTCTAAGGGAGACCCACAGATGTCTTACTGAAGAGTCAAAAGAACAGAAGCTTTTATTTTAATCCTTCAGTTAATTAGGTTTCTTTCCTTTAAAATACTCTTCATTTTCATTAATGGCAATATTACCAGAGGAATGCCTAGCTGAAATAACAAAATTAAATTACATTATTAGGAGCATGAGAAAAATCACTGTTTAGAATGACATTCTAGTACTGCTGAAGAGAAGTGGGCGAACAGAGTCTCATGCATTGTAGATTCTCAATGGCTTGAGAATTATTTCCACATTAAATTGCTCCAACATCTTATTAATAAAAGTTGGAATGGGTAGGAAATGCCCCAGTTTGCTAAAGAAATAATCAAGATCTCTGAGCTCCTGCATTAAGCTAAAGGATTCCTAAATTCAACATAGGCACTAATACTATTTAAAAAATAATAGCTGCACTTCTCGGGCACAATGTTAAAAAATAAAAACAGTTACTAGGAAAAATGGGTGATTTTGCCTCTGACTGATTCAACAAAGAGGTCAGTGTTTCATGATAGAAAGGAATGACTAAACTGGGGCCAAATGTATTATTTCTTATACTGTTACCTTACCATCAAAGTTATCTATTTATCTACTCATATTTGCATGCTTTCAAACTGCTAGGTAGGCAGGATCTAGGGTGAGGATGGGAGCTCACCCCATTGTTCAGTGCTCGGATTTTGAAAATGGGCTGTCAGCTGACAAGTTCAGTGTCTTTAACCACTGAGCTATGAAGCACCCCCACACACACCAGTGAAACATAGGAAGGAAGGAAACCTGATCAAGCTATACATATTTAAAATACTTAGCCCAATATGACAGAAAGGAGAGGCACCACAGAAAATAGACAATTACTATACATAGTCTATCAATGTATGATAACTAAACTGGGCAGGGTAATAACAACTTATTCATTGGACCACCCCTGCATTATTGCTACATTGAGATTCTGTGTGGTATGTCAGTTCCTTCAAAGTCTTAGATCTGGGTTATAATGAATTAGAATTTGGATATACACCGTATTACTCCTGTGCCACTTAGTCTCTTTAAATGCAGATCCACACTAATTGGTCTTAAGAGAAAGATATTTTTCATGCATGAACACAATGCACCTGTTGGATTCCAGATAGTTTTCAGGAAGAAATATTATTAGCATTTTGATTTTTGAAAACTGACTTTGATTTCCTTAAGGGCAATATGCTATAACAAAGTCACAACTGCAGTAGACATGTTCAATTTCCCAAACAAATTATTGATTTATAAATTATGATCAGAAATGTAAAGAAAGGTATTTCCTAGAATGGAATATATGTGACTATCAGTGTTTTTTTTTCCAGTATTAGTGATCGCAGCATCCAGGACATCCAGGACATATCCAGGACTGTACTCTATATGACAAACCTCTCTGCCATCAACCAGACTTCTTACCAAAAACAATTGCCGCTATTATATTTTATTATGTTCCCTAGTTCATGTTAACAGAATAACAGAGTTGGAAGGGACCTTGGAGGTCTTCTAGTCCAACTCCCTGCTCAGGAAACCCCTTGCTCAGGACACCTGCTGTCCCACTGCTCAGAAAACCCTATGCCATTTCAGACAAATGGTTGTCCAATCTCTTCTTTAAAACTTCCAGTGTTGGAGCATTCAAAACTTCTGGAGTTAAGTTGTTCCACTGATTTGTTCCACTGCAAATTGTTCTAATTGTCAGGAAAGTTTTCCTTAGTTCTAGGTTGTGCAATGGGTGTCCTTTCCTAAGTCTCACCCAAATAACGGTATAGGAAGTAGGGTCAAACTCCAACCCAAAATATAGAATTTAGTAGATAAGATCGGGATCAAGCTCTGATCCAAGATTCAAGGCAAGAAATTTCACTACATGTAAGAAGATTCATAGGTCTATCCTGGAAGCCTGATCCACATTCTGGAGAAGGTCAGTTTAACCAGATAGTTAAAATAATAATACTGATTCCAAATTCCACTGCCTAGAGCAGCCTACTTCAAGAAATCACAAATGTTGCATTAATATTTAAATGAACTTAAGCACAGACATTGCAAAAGTGCATGGTCTCCACCCAAACATCACTGGTCTTATGAAGGTAGTGTTATAATAGCTGGGCTACTTGAGAGGAATTATCTTCCAAGTAGACTATTATTCCCTAATCTGCTCCTGTTCTCAGGGACTTTGTAGCTATATAGAGGTAATCCTTGATTTACAGCTATTTGTTTATCTGTTCAAAGTTACAATAGCACTGAAAAAAGTGAGTTATGACTGGTACTTGCACTCATAACCATTGCAACATCCCCACAGTCACATGGTGATGTATTTAAGATGGTTGCAGAGTCATTTGATGTCCATTTACAACCTTTCTCAATTGGCTTCTGACAAGCAAGTTTAATGCAGGAAGACAGATTCACTTAATGATTCATTTAAAACTGCAGTGATTTACTTAACAACCATGGCAAAAAGCTCATAAAATTGGGTGTGATTCACTTAACAACCACCTTGCTTAGCAATGGAAATTCTGGTCCCAAATGTAGTTGTAAGTCAAGGACTACATGTACTTCTTCCAGAATCTTATACCCCATTGACTTCTGAAAGATCATAGTGACTTGCAGTTGATACTCCACTGGGGAAAGTTGTGTCTCCTCCCTCCCTCCCCCCTCCTCCCTTCTCTCCCCTACTCTTTAACCCTGACATTTAAGTTGGAAGGCTTTGTCCAAAGCTCTGGAGAGCTACTATGAATCAATATCTAAAGTATTACACTAAATAGATGGATAGACTAATCATTGTAAGACAGCCTATTAAGCTCAACTTCCATCAACACATGAGCAATTGAAGGCCAAATATTCAAGAACAGAGAACTGAAAGAGAGAGACAGACATAAAATGAGTTTACATATATTATATTTCTGGATCAGCTCACAATTATTCCTATTGCCTTCTGGGTTCAGAAGCACTAAATATTCTTGACATGTGTGATCTGTTGTGTGTGATGAATGTTATGAGTTCCTTTATAGATTCTGATTGAAATGCAGGGCATAAGTCTAATAAACAAATGAATAAATAATAGAGTCAGACATCTGGCTTGACTGATTTGAGAATGTCCAGCTTTATCCAGGTGGTTTTTATCTTGATCTACTCTGTTTATCATCTGGATGTCTGCCTCACTGCTTCTGCCAAGTGCCTCAGCATTATTTACTGTCTTTCTTTTGCAGTGGCTTGTATAAAGCTTGCTATTATTTCATGTCCTCTGATTTTTCTCTCTGCTGGCCCATGCTGCTGTCATATTCGTTTATTTTAACTTGCATAGGGCCTCTATGTGTGTGGCATTTATCTGCCACTGGAACCAACTTGATACTCCTGCATATATATGCATAGCTAAGAGAATTAACTTTGCATGCCATCTGCAGAAACATACAATAGAAGTGAGTGGCAACAAAGTGATGAAACCAGCAGCACAGTATTGTAATAAAGCCCTGTCTCGTTCATGCATATGTCGTGTGTCATACCCCTATACTAAACGACAGGAGTTTGCAACATAAACAGCAAACTCCAAAATAACTTTGCTGTTGGGAACAATTCTACAGCATGCACACTGGGATTTCAAGACTGGTAGCTTTCTATCAACTGGAATTCCTGCCTCATTCCATCACCTGAGAAATCTCTCCCTTCACATAGTCAAGGCACCATGGCATCTTATCCCCATTTCTGCACTGTTTTTGATTTTGCCATGCTCCCATACAATGGCTAGCTTTCTCCCTGTATGGTATGGTACTGTATGTGGAAGTATCCTTGGGAGACAGGAGGAAGAGTCACAGGTAGGCAAGGGTCACATAAGAGGCAACTGAGCCCTTAGAAGAAAAGGGTGCACAGCAAACATCTCGGATTGGTTTCTTGGACTGTAATGGTGAATTTTGAGAGATATACTTTCAAGATCCCATTAAAGTAACCTTAGAATAAAAACTGAACTAGTACTTCTGGGCATGCTCCTGTTCTGGATTACTTCACAAGGCTAACACCATCACCACCACCACCACCCTGCTGGCTGGGGAATCCTGGAAGTCAGAAGTTCCTGAATCCTAAGAGTTGGAAGTTCTAGAAGTCTTCCAAATCTTACCATTGCTAAGTTTGAAAAAGACCGATTTAGAAGAAACGCTTCAGACTAAGTTCTATATAAGCATCAAACCTCTCTGTTACTTATTAAAAGCTCTTTGGTTTGTTTTCACGTTTCTGCACAAGTTTGCAAAAAGACATGTTGACTCTTAAAGCAATGCCTCCTTTTGTTTCCCAGCTACTGAAGAAGCCTGGGGGGGAAAAAAGACAATTAATGAATAGAAAGGTGCTGCATTTGCTTGAGGTGCTATAAATGCTTGAAGTTCAAAGTGCTATTTCTGAATAATTTCCATAGGCAGAAATGACCTATGTAATAGCACTTATGCTATTTTAAACAACTGTTGTTAGCTGTCTCAGTGACTAAATAAACAAAGTGAAAAGGGTTGTGTGTGTGTGACAGTGCAATTGTATTGGGAGCATTTTCTATTTCCTCTTTTCAGCTAAAAACACTTCTCATTTCTAAAATAATTTACATATACTCAGGGGGAAAGTCAAGCTGTACCTTGGAAAATGGCACAAGGACACTAAAGAAGAAAGGAATGGGGCAGGGAGAAAAGTAATAACAGCTAACAATTCTGAAAGTCAAATAATAGATATGTTCAGATCAATAGGTAGGGGAAATAACACATACTTTGGTACAATTCCTGTTCTTCTTACAAATGGCAACACACAATACATTACCTAGAATCTTTACAACTACATAATTTAATCTTTTATTGCTACCAATAGTTCTTCTTTGCAGAAAGGTAGATTTCCTTCCTCTTGATCAGCCTACATTCTCAGTTTAGATTGGGAAAAGTTTTTACAAACTCTGCCAGTAGAAATGCAGAAACAAGGTCAAAAACTTTAGGCATTATAGTTATGCCACTGTTTCTCCACCCCAGTGATGATATACATGCAAGAGGCAAGGGGCAAAAGAGAATCTCAAATCAAAGTGATCAAAACCCAGTGAAAGCAGATCATGTTAAATTAACCAGGAAAACTATCAGGAAAGGACTTTCTCTGATGCAAAGTGATGCAAGGAATCTTGATAACTTAGGAGGGGTGAGGGAGGTCTATGAATACAATAATGCCTTATTTGACTATTAATGACAAATTAGAGGGGTGTGGAAATGCTGGCAACAGCGTGTAGCTTATTATTTCAGCAATTCTGCAAATCACACCATTATGTTTGTACAGGGCAGAGTTGGAAATGACACAGTGGAGTGATGGGAAAATGTATTTATTTCATTCTTGCTTTTATTACAAAAATGCTTCCATTAGTTCCAGGCTGAAACAGATGGAGTACGTAAATTGGCTAGATAAGAGCATCTGCGCCTGGCAACATCTCTAGACAAAGTATAGAATACCGAAAGGGCGACCTATTCTTCTCTAACAAATCTCTTTGAAAGAGTTCCACTTCTCCTTTCATTTTTACTTCTATTGATCAGTTATTAATGCACATAAGCTAATATATATGCATAAGCATTTGTGACAATAAATGGTCATAATTCAAAATGCAACGAAAGGTTTCCTGTTAATTTACATCCAGTGCCAAATGTGTCTCCTCAATTTTTCTTATTCAATTCTCATAGTTTTAGAATTTCTTTAGGAGCTTTGTAGTATAGTAGTCCTTGACTTATGATCAGAATTGAGCTCAGAATTTCTGTGGCTAAGTGAGACAGTGGTTAAGTGAATTTTGCCCCATTTTACAATCTTTCTTGCCACAGTTGTTAAGTGAATCGCTACAGTTGTTTAGTTAGTAACATGGTTGTGATGTGAATTTGCCTTCCCCATTGATTTTGCTTGTCAGGAGGTCACAAAAGGAGATCACATGATACCGGGATACTACAACCATCATAAATACAAGTTAGTTGCCAAGCATCTGAATTTTGAACTCATGACCCGGGGGTGCTGCAACATCATAAGTGTGAAAAATGGCCGTAAGTTGCTTTTTTCAGTGCTGTTGTAACTTTGAACTATCACTAAATGAAGTGTTGTAAGTCAAGGACTACCAGTATATCCTGTAGCTGCAAAGTTACTAAAACTTTTGCTGCTGAATCTTTTTTTTCCCTGGGATGCACATCTCCAAAGAAATTTAGAAGCATTTGATTCCATTGGAAAATTTGAATTGGCTTGCTAATTTGAGCTTACTTTAAAATGTAGTCAAATCATCTTTCCATCACTCCTTGAATATTTTCAGACTCTAATCTTGTATGTAACTAGACCAAGACATTTAACCTTAACATAAAATAGTAATAGCACTTAGACTTATTTCCTGCTTCACAGTTCTTTCCAAGGAGAGTTTGTTATTCCTCTAATTCTAATTGCTCATCAGATAAAGTTGGTAAGCAACATCGTTAGGAGTCTTGATTTCATTGTGTGTGTACTATGCCATCCTGTTCTATCACTTTATTCTATCAGGTCTTAAAATAGGATGGTTGCTGAGCCCTATGTTTTGCTTGCCCCTGGGTAATATGTTGTCTTTCAATAACCTGTGTTTTTTCTTTTGATATTTATTATTTTTCTTTTTAATTATAAACCTCCAAAGGTTTTTACGCAGTTGAGAGACATGAAAATCAAAGTAAATTAATAAATTGGCTGATTGATATTGTTTTGCTGGTCTTAATCTGCTGTAAAGATGCATTTAGTAAAAAAAATATATTTAGCCGCAGAGAATTTCAAAATAAAGTGCTGTGTGTCTATAACAGTGACCCCAGAATGATATATATTCCAATAGAAATTTGACAGTGCGCTTCCAAATCTCTGTGCATTTGATAACTGCTGAGCCAATGCTGTCTTTTACACAAAACTAATGTTTTACACAATCACACAATAGAATTTTTGACTGCAGAGCAACAGTTTACAATATCTCTCCATACCATCTTTGTTTGAGAAAAAGGGTTGGCATTGGATCAACTTTTTGAATTTTATCTTTATTAGCTGCCTTTTCAGACTCAAGGTCTTTTCATAAATATCATTTCACAGAACAGAGGTGCCCCTCCTGCTAAAATAGTATTTCAACAGTGTGTCCACTGAACCCCTAACTATTTCTGATATTTTATTTGATGGCT
>JANHFL010000896.1:224298-237137 GCA_032468155.1 Oxyrhabdium leporinum
CAAATCATGTTAAATGTGTGTGGGCTACTGCCACGAAGACGAATCAACCCCTTTCAAACTGTGGCATCTGGTTAAAATGAAAATGACATGGTGGGCAATCTTGGCAACAGTTGTCTCTAGTCAACATTCCAATTCAAAAAGAGTTTTATTATGAAAAGGGAGGGTAACAGGGGTTAGTAATCTAATTTGTACCAAGACTAAAAGAAATGCCAGCAAGGGAAAAACAACCTCAAAAGCTCAAAAATGAGCCTGAAGGACTTTCAGGTTGGAATGAAAGGCTCAAAATTCAATGCAGGCAAAATTCCTACTGAGTCCAGTGGAAGTTTTCTTTTTGTAAAGTTTGCATGCGGATAGCCTCTTCATACTCCAAATATAATTTCACACTTTATTGCTTCTGGTAATGGATTCTTATGGTTTGAACATGTAGATGACTAAACAAAAAAAAAGCAATATGGGCCAGAGGCGAAGAGGAGCAGAGCACCATCAACATACAAAAATGCCCTAAAATATCTTGCATAAGGATAGTGATGTTATGGATCTCAGGCTGAAATTTCATGCCAATCATGAAATTCGTAGCCAAGAATTTTTCACTGATAGCACAAGTAGACACAAGATGATTTTTGATAAATATAAATTCCAGGGAACATTTCACCAAACAAGATTTGTTGTTGTTATTTTGGCTTAGCATGTTGTGTGAACCCAGCCTTGACAGTCTGTAAACCCTGGTTTATGACTTATCCTATTGTGTAAATCCAGCCAACTATGACTTAATAAAACACCATTAGGAAAGCTGTGGCTTAATGTGATTGATGAAGCCAGTGATTGTACTTGAAGGTCAGCTTAGAGAGGGAACAAAATTTAAGCAGTGAAAAAAATGATGGGGATAAAAATCTCACCATCTCTTATAAGTTGAAACCACCTTTCTCGTTCTCAGCCTCATTTCCTGGACACAAATGTCAGGGAGAAATTCCAGCAAAATTCCAAGGAATGTTTTGGAGACACGGAACAAGCTTTTCCATTTTCCCATAGAAATGTCTTTGGATTGCTCCTATGAAACCATGGACTGCTTATTTTTGCTCATCATATTGAATTGTAAGCTAGTTAGCTATATTTTTGCTTAGCATTCAGGGCAAATTCAGCCTTGATCCTTAGCTTAAAGGTGTTGTGTGAATCCAGAATGTGTCACTGTAGCAAACCCTGGAAATATAATAAATATTAACATTCAAGTAAGCAGTTTCATATTGCCTGAGCTTCTGAAATCCAACTAACTCCTCCCTCTTAGAAAAAAAAAGCTGAGACAAGAATTCAGCATTTTGAAATTGTATTGATTAATGTACTGACTTTGGCCTCCATCATTGTCAAAAAATATTGGGTTCAAGGTAGTGTAGAGTAATGATACAGAGAGATTAGATGTTTGAAAGCATATTTAAACATTATGAGAAACAAGTTGATAGAACACTATAGCACTACAACTTAGCAGCCAAACGTCACTGCCACTGGACTAAAATAAAACAAAACAAAATAAAACCTGGAGAACATGTTGATATATACAAGGTCACATAGAACTTGTACAGGCAAAGTTTGGAATCTTTAGTTATTAGGAATTGCCTATTATCTTCACTCAGTAGCCTTTAACCAAGAGTCAGTTTGTAGTTAAGTTTGTAATAGTTAAGGCACAGGCTAGAAACTGAGAGACCATGAATCCTAGCCCTGTCTTACACACACATCCAGCTAGGAAATTGGACCAGTCACTCTTTCTTAGCCCTAGGAAGGAAGCAATGGCAATTCTTTGTGACAATACCTTTGACACCAACAAGAGCAATATCTGCCTATCCCAGGTCTTTGGGAAGACCTCGACAGGTAGATAAAAATGCCAAATCCAGTCTAATCATCTGGCTGACTGTGCAACAAACTATAATAATAAAAATAACCTCTAGCATGTAAAGCTTTTCTGACTACAGGGGCTTTAGAAATACAGCAACAACAAAAGAACATTAATATTGTATGCAACAGCTGAAACTAGAACATAGGTTTCCAAGAAACCCATGAGGGAAATCGCCACATCTTTCCAGTTTAGGGAATTACCTCTGTGTTGCATGCTTTATGTTGTGAATTATTTAGCACCTGGAGTTTATTTAAAAGCCAGCAGGAGAGGAGAAATGAAGATATCTTCCTAGCTAAGATATTTCAAAGGCAGTATGACTAGTTAAAGGCCATAATTCACTTGGGACAAAATACTCCATGTGGAACAACCTATTCTCCAAAGCACCTGAGGACAGAACAAGAAGCAATGGATGGAAAGTAATCAAGAAGAGAACCAATCTAGAAATAAAGAGAAAGTTCTTGACAGAACAATTGATCAGTGGAATGGCTTGCCCCCAAACGTTGTGTGTGTTCCATCACTGGAGGTTTTTAAAAAGAGATTGGGCAACCATTTGTCTGAAATGGTAGAGGGTTTCCTATTCAGCAGAGTTGAACAGAAGACCTCCAAGGTCCCTCCCAACTCTGTTATTCTGAATGGCATTCTGAAATATTTTTGGTAGGTTGTTCTCCAACAAGGAGAATAGAAATGAAGTGCAATACTTTGATTCTCATTTTTCACCTTAACACCATAAATATAGGAGGAATGACAGTCTGTGTTGAGTGTTGCCCATCTTCCAACCTTTAAAATTTGTCCAAAGGAATAATAATTTTTGAAGTGTTAAAATATGATGTAGGTAGGTTGCAAAGTGTTTGCTTGTATTACATCCTTTATTTGCTACATGAATATTTGATTGTTCTCTAAGATCCTCTTGGTCAATTGTCTACATTCAAAATGCTTGAATTGTCTATAAATAAATAGGAAATATCCTTTTAGGTCTAAAATATGGGAAGACTCTGATAGGCAAGATTGGAGGGACAATATTCCATTCATTTTCAGTATTAAAATTTCATTCATTTTAATCTCCATTCATAACAAACATGTGTTATTCTAGTTACTCTAACACATTTTCTCTCCAGTATTTTTCATTCACATTTATCTCTTTCTGCTACCCTGCTGACCTCAGAAATTTTCTGAAAGTTTCAATGACTAAGCTTTCTGAGAAAATTAATTGGCAGATGCCAGGAGGTGACTGCCAAATTTTGTTTTATGGCTGTCACAAGTAAAATAAATAAATAAATAAATTTAATTGGCTGCATAAAAAAAGCAAAAGCTTCCCCATTCCTTCATCCTACAGAAATTGCAAATGGGCAGGACTCGTATACAAATGAGTCCACACATTCACATTCATTATTTATTATTTATGGCTGCTTTCTGCCATTTATGGTTGGTTTTCTACTATCAGATCCCATTTAATTCAATATTACAACACTGGCAGTTCAAAAATACAGTCCCATGATTAAGAGATTTGCTACTTTATCTACTTCATCTTCATTTATAAACTGCTGGTATGAGTAGGAAATTATAGGTCATTCATGCCAAGAATTCATCATTATCCTCCAGGATTGGTCAGTCTAATGAGAACAGAAAACAAATGGCCTACTATTATCAAAAGAAAACTCTTTTACTCCTATTGTTTAGAATACATTTGGGGATAATTTAGTATGAGAGCTGCAATGGGGAAAATACACCCCATTTCATAACCAGAAAAAAAGGCAAAACAACTTTACATTTTTTTAAAAAAAATCTAATAAACCTGAAACAATACCTTTAAAATAATAGCAATAACAATAATACATCTTCCCAGTGCAGGTTTTTGGGAGAAACATAAGTGGAAAAAATGCCAAATCCAGCCTAAACATCTGGCTGCCCACAATAATAATAGTAATATAGCATATAGTATATTATATAGTAATATAAACATAATTATATACAACATAATACAAATTAAAAATGAATAAGCACGTACAAGGAACCAAAGAGTACAGCCAAACAAGATAAAGGACTGGTCTGAAGACTTCTTATCAAGAACAAATCTGAAGCCAGTCAAAAGGAAGCTGAGATGGGTGAGTTCTTCACCCAACATTTTTGTATACTTTGCTGCTTACAGACGCACTCATTTTGTCTGATATATCTGGGGTTTATAGAATGATGAATCCTGCTAAGGGATGTCAGGAAGCATTTAATAGCAATTCAGCTGTTTATTTGGTACAGTCAATAAAAGCATATTGTTCTCCTAGGGCAATGCAATAATAGATGTACTGAACAGGGCATGGCTACATATATGCTTGTGTCATTAAACAATGCTTCCTAACTAGAATCCCTTTGGTTTTATTCCCATCCATTTATTCCCCAAAGGGAAACAGGTAAAGATACTGTTTCTAGTAAATAAATTTGTTTTGCTTTTTTCTTTGATCTATGTAACTGTTAGCCATCTAAGATGCACTAACTGCAAAAGAAATATAAGAGGACAAGAATTCTGAGCTGATGGTTGTGAAATTGAATGATTCATTGAAGATAATGGGCATTGCCAACTGGGTGTTAATACAATCATAAGAATGGATAGGTGATGTACAGTTATTGGGGCAATTTAAATTGGAGTTTAAAGAACAATTATTTCCTCTGATATGAAGAGGAACATAAGACTACATACTGATTACCTTTGATAAGCACAAGATCAGTAAGACTCCTTAAGTTCTCCACTCCAGAGATGGAGACAGGACCCTTACCTTAGAGGGGGGGGAAACCTGATAACCAGGACCTAATCCAGACTGAAGCCCTACAGAGGGAATATGCACTGAGTGAACTTTAACATTAAATTATGTGGCATGGCTGAATGAAAAGATAGATAGATAAATCTAGATTGGGCTGTTGATTAAGAGTTGGGAAACCTAAATTCAATTCCCCACTAGAGCATGATGCTTTAATGGTGATCTTGGACCAATAATTCTTTGGCACTATTAGAATGACATTCTCAGCTGAGATTTAGGGTGAGATAAACAGGTTGTCTAAGTTCTTTCATCAGTTTTTCTAGACACTGGAGGGTAGATTTTTCCATTAAGAGACCCACATCTGTTTGGATTTAATCTCATGTTCAAGTAGCTCTTCCTCTGTCATGAAAACTATTTACCAAAGAGTTAATTATTGCCTCTCACTCTCATAGTATCTGAGAGATGCTATGTGGAAAAGGGCCTCTCTTGGTTCTTCCATCTTAGTTTGTTTCATATTCTTCCCACCTTGAAGATGCATTCGTGAAAAAAATATGCTTTTATTTCAACCAGATCCAAGCTAGATTCAAAAGTACACAACAGTTATCCATCAGGAATGCTCATTTTCCATGCCAAGGATCACACAAGTGATTGTGTGATTGTGTACCTTGTTCCATACTTCACAGTACATAGATGCAACAAATGCAACACATACATTGTGGTAGATTCATGCTCAGAGACAGCATGCCATTCGATATCAGCTGCAATGATGGGAAATTACAGTTGCCTTCACATTCTATTTATGGGCATCTGGGAAGCAAAATGTTGAACTATGCATGCCTGGTTTTTGACCCAGATGAGTTCTTCTCTTTTTTTTTTAATTGCATAGTAAGATTTAAACTCCACCTTTCAAGGCAGATACCCTTAAAGTATCAAAAATCAATAGAAGCAATCCATAAAAAGCAATGAAATACAATAAAACATGAACGGACCCCTTGAAAACACATAGCAACAGCCCCCACCAGGTTAATAACATCACAACCAGCAGATTAAGAGTTCAGCTTTTTAAAAAAGAATCATTAAAAGGGTCTTAAATAATACCCGGACAAGCACAGGAGAAGGCCTTGAAGACAATTTCTTTTTTGCCTGACTTCAAGCCTATAAACATTTATCGGGATAATTACCATTGATAACTGTGGGACTAACTTCTGGTTCATGCTGTCAAATCTATTTTGCTGGAGATATGAAATGGCCAAGAAAGTTGATAGGCATGTATTTGCATACATTCAGAGTTCTCCATGGTGTCTTTAAAAAAAACCAAAATAAAATAAAAGTGAAACAAAAGCCTTAGTGGGCATAAAAATAGATAGTAAATGTCATAATATTTCCTCTCTTTTTGTTTAGGACATTCAAATTCTATGACCACCCAAGACAATTTTGCCAGCCTAAACAGTGCAATCCAAGTCAGTGAATGACAATCTTCCTTACAATTTTTCCCAATTCTTCTATAAAATGCATTTACATATTTTTTTTTCTTCATCCAATGTTTCTCCAGCTGGCTTTACTAGTGAATCCAGATTACATCCTGGAATGGAAAATTGTGCCAGCTGACATTACAAAGTTTTGAAATCAAAGTTGAACCATTAGGAGTTACACTTTCTACTAACTATAAGAAGCAAGCATTGGTAATAAATACTGAATACATACAAAATATGCTTCATAGGTAAGTAATGAGAAGTTTACACCTCCAGTCATATGTAACAGGGCAGCCTTCCATATAATTCTCTTATATAAGTCAAGTGCATCATACTAACAGCTATATCAGAAAGGAGTTAACTACCCCTTTCCTCTTCCAAAATACAGTTGAAACTGGTACAGGTGGTCCTTGACTTATAAGCTCATTTGAGCCCTAAACTTCCATTGCTAAGCAGGACAGTTGTTAAGTAAGTTTTGCTACAGTTGTTACGTGAATCACTGCAGTTACCTTACTAACATGATTGTAAGTGAATCTGGCTTCCTCATGGACTTTGCCTGTCAGAATGATCATATGACCCAGGGATGCTGCAACCATCATAAATACATGCCTGTTGCCAAGCAACTGTATTTTGACCCTGTAGCCATAGGGATGCTGCAATGGTCTTAAGTGTGAAGAACAGTCATAAGTCACTTTTTTCAGTGCTGTGGTAACTTCAAAATCATTCACTAAATTACTAGAATCTGTCAACTCTGAAGTGAACCTGGCTGAAGCCATCTTGGAGTCTTCAGGGCTGCCACACAAACTGTGGGAGGGAGGAAATAGTTAGATGGGGTTTTGTAGCCAAAACAATAAAGTTTTCCTGTGGGAACCAAGGATGTTCACACTGGGTGGCTGGCCAGAGGAGGAGCAAGTAACCAGGCAACCAACCAGCACCCGGATTGGACAGTGTGACCAGTGACTTGGAGGGAAGGGGAAGACTTTTACTTTTAATTAGGTGGAAGCCACAGGAAACTTTAGATTCATCTTTCACCAGTTATGCCAATATGAAGCATCCAAAAAACTGTTGTTTGAGGAACCTGCTTGCCTTGGAGTTCTGTTTCTATGGGTGCATTACATGGAAAGCTGACAGAATCACTACCTGTATTCTACTGAAAATGGAACTCAGTCAAGGACCTCATTTTAGTTTTCACAACCTTCATGGCTATGGCAGATGTAAAACAGGCAGAAATACTGGGTGTCTCTTTTATAATATCCACAAGAGCATGTTGACCCCCGTATTTACTTTGTTTACTTTGTTTAATTCTGTTTCCCGGGGAAGGAGAAAATCCCAGACTGGAAATTGATAGCATCTCAACCTTCTTTATAGCTGCTGGGAGGACTTAAACATTATTTTTGCCCGGGTGAGTAGCTCACCAAAAATCATCCATTTGGTGAATGGAGGTGAGCAGGTTAACTAAGAGAATGGCTGATTGGATTGATGATTCAGGACCACGGTCAGCAACCCAGAAGCAGCGCAATGTGTAGGCTGTAGTTTTGCTTCACTTTATAGAGCAGTACTTGTTTTGATTGAGAGTTAAGACAGGGCCATTGACATTATGATACTTCACTAACAAGAGTTTTGCTGCATTTGCAGAAACCTCGATTACCAATCAAGCTGAGCACACTATTTCAAGTGAAGAGGAGCAAAGGGCCATTTCGCTCCAGGGCTTCACTTCAAAGCAGCACTTCGGTTGAAGTTTCTGGGAAACAAAGTGTCCCTTCAAAGATATGTAAGCTTCAATATACATGCAAAATCTAGGAACAATAAGAACATCTTATGACCCATTTACCCCTGCAGCGATCTGAACAATTCATCCATCCATCCATTCATTCATTCAATTTGTTGAGACTGCCCATCTCAAGAAGTATTTATGGATAGTGTGAACAAAATTAAAATAAGTTTTTAAAAAAGCAATACAAAATACATAGCAGCTATGAACATGTCATATCCCGTTATCATTAATACAACCAAGAATGGGTCACTGCAAACATCTAGGAGCCCAGCTCTGGGCAGAGAACCAGGTCTTTAGGTTCTTATGAAAGATCAGCAAGATTTTGGCCATCCTGATTTCTGGAGGGACACTGTTGCATAGGGCAGACACTATAGCAGAAAAGCTAAGTCTTCTAGGCCCAGCCAACCAGCATTCCTTAGCCAACAGGTCCCAAAGCATGTCTATCCTGTCTGATCAGGTTGGACAGATACAAACATTTGAGAATTTGAATTTGAGACATTCCCTCAAATAACGCACTTGTTGTCCACAATCTTTCAATCAGTCTCATATCAAGTTCTTAAAAGTAAAGTGTTTAGTGCTGTAATCTTTGTGTTCTTTTTCAGATCTTAGATTCTGTAGATTCCAGGTGACCCCCTACTCTCCATGGATCTGAGATTGATCCCATCTCTTCCTGAGAGCTTCTCCCATTAATCTCAGAAAGTGTTTAATGCTGGATGTGTATTGGGGTAGACTGATATGACTGAAAAGAATGGGAAAGTGAGAATCTGGGTCTGTCATATCAGATTAAGCTAACTCTACATCAAATGTTTTCTTTTTGTATGATAATATCATTGCAACCACTTTATTATGATGCAACTCTCCTCTGACTTAGGTTCAAACCTAAATCAATTGAATCAAAGGAAAGGAAACAAGACCTGCATACTGATACATCACATTAGTATTCCTATAGAATATCAAAACCAACATTTCCGTAGAGGCTGGTTAATGTACCATATAGCATTGCTGGGAAAATGTCAGACCCAATTAAGACATAGACTCACTAACTACACCAAAACCTTTTCTTGCCAAAAAACACACTAGTGACTGTAACAGAAAGAGGAAGCTTTTTTTCTCTGAAATTAATAGTACATTTCTTGACTCACAGTAGATATTTCTAGGACAATAAAAGCTAATATTTACCAGCCATGAACTTAATTTATAATAGAAGTATTTTGTCCAACTAATGTCCACTGATCTGATGACCATTTATTATCATTATCAATATATGTTTTGCAGAGGAATATTTCTTCAAAAACGTCTTTGCATTGAACAGTATATAGAGTTACTGTGCCCTCTAATGTTCAAAAAGAAAACATATTACTATATCTAAATATTGCATGCTCCAAATTGTTCTGCTGAAACACATTTTTGTTTCATCTGTGCTTGGTGACTGCACATTCTTTTGACTGTTGCTGAGACTTTGCCCCCACTTCAGCACTAAGCCCAAACCCCGCATAGAATGGGACAATTTAACCCTGTTCAGTATAATGGAGGTAAAAAAATAATGGAGTTGTAAAAGTTGGAAAGGGAATTATTTATATAAAAAAATATGCTTTCTCAAATAAAAAAAATGTGCCTTGATCTTATGAACCTGAGCTCATGGGAATGTGGGTGGTTTGGACTCAATAAAGGAGAATATTTGTAGCTCAGGGTTAAAATGAGAGCTCTTTGGTCTCTCTGAGTTTGCTTGTTTCATTACCCAAACTGGTAACATCATCAGTGCTCATGTTGATGATTTTACCTAATACTAGCACTGATGATGTTACTTAACTTGATAATAAAATGTCTGCAAGTAAACAAGCAAGCTCAGAGAGCACCAAGGATCTCTCTCTCTCTCTCATGTGTGTGTGTGTAAAACACCTGAACTCATAGGAATGGGGAGGTGCTTTGAATTCAGAAGAGCTAAAGATAACTCTTGCTCCTTTTCCTATTCTTGATAGGAATATTGTAGGATATTTTTTAGTTCTTGTTTTACTTATTAAATTTATATATTACCCATCTCACTGCCAAGTGACCTTTGGTGGCTTCTGGATGACATTGTTCTGCCTTCAAGAGGGAATGACAAAGAAAACCTCTCTCCTGCCAATGTACGTTTTATCCACCTCAAACTCTGAAGCCTAGAATGAAGAATCACTGGTCAAGAGAATGGAAGCTGCAGGTATTTTTAAAGATCCCATCTTTGGCACAGAAGTAGACCCTATACACACACTACTTCTTTGGACTGTAAAAAAAATTCACTAGCTGTGATCCCAAAGGAGCATTAATGCCACTGTGCAGAGCCATCGAATTGAGGAATGGTCTCCACAGGTCTGAGTTAAATTACATGATGACTGATTGAAGAAGAGAAATTGGATCATTGATAAAACTAAATGGCAGATTTAGACTTCTGCTGTGATCAATGCTGGAAAGGACCGTAACCACATTTCACTTTTTAGGAAGCAATTTGATTGATTCCTCCAAGATAAACCAAGGGAAAGGCATCACTCCTTTGATTTTTGCTGGAGGTTCAGTGCAGTGCAATGTTAGTAATGTTGAGAGCTTTTCTGGATTGCATAGAAAAATTCATGAACCAAATATTATTTCTTAACTTTGTCCACCCACAATTGACGCACTGGGGAGGCCCGTAGTCCTAGATACAAATGGCTATTTTTAAACACTGACATACTAATAGAAATGGAGCAAAGTTAGTGATAATATTCTGACATTTCCCTAGAACATATAACTGTGCCCAAATCTGTTCTGTGGTTTCCTGAAACACTTTTTTCCTCATTTTCTTCCCTTCTGAGTTCTGTTTTTCTACCTGACCTTCAAGATGGCTTGACCTTCTTTAGAAAATATATTGTGCACTGGTGGAAGCTGCTCAGATTTTCAATTCACACCTTGGTCTATATTCTATAGTCACCTTGGCTGTAGCTGCTTCTTAATATATGAAAGGCCCCATAAGAGGAGTTTGTGATATGCAAGGGAACTTTTGCTTGCTCTCCAGACTTTTTTCTGACATCATCCCCAAGTGAACCTGGAATCCCTTAATTAAACAGATTTTGACAAATGAGGGTGCCAACTTAAAATAATACATGTATGAGTGCTTTTTTATCAAAATTGGTGGAAATTGGAGAAAATTGGAAAAATGCTAAGTTAGAGTTAATTTAAAGAATGTTGACTTAATTATGTCTAATGTGAATGGTCAAAGAAAGGAGGGAGCAGGTTAGTATTTTGGTGCCAGATACCTAAAAATGCCAGGATGGAGACTAGAACAGATTGGGAAATTAAAAACTGTCTTAGAAGAAAGCATTGTATAACCACCTCCATGCTGTTTTAAAGAAATTTGCATGGAAACCTCCATGGAAGAGTCATTTGGAGACAGGTTTGGTACAAGGACATCTTTATCAATACCTTGAGAATGGAAAAAGAGCAGTTCTGCAAATAAGCCATACCAATATGAACATATTTCAATTCATGAATTTCTGATCTGATTTATAATAGTGACTAACTGGAGTGGGTGGCTATATTAAATCTAATAATAAATAAAATGACATCCACAAGAGTTGAACTGTGTTTGGAAAATACGATTAAAAAGGTTATTTCTATAATAACCAACAGTCCCTTGTTGCATGATTACTTTAAAAAAGAGCCAGTAATGCTTGAAATAGTTTATTGCCCAATAAAGTATGCTGAACATTGCAAGTGTTAGAAGCTCTTGCTCTTTATTATACTTAGCTTTGTTTTATATGGCAATCTTTATAGAAGGATAAATCTGGTCAGAATAAAAGTAATGAATACAGATATGGAATAGATATTCTAAATTATGGGTGAAGTTAGAAATTAATACATAATTAAGTTAAAAGCAAAAATAACAGACATCCTGTTCATTTCACTACTACACAATGTCTAGTTTGCTCAGTATCTGTGACAGAGAATGAGACTAATACAGTCTCCATTTTGTGAAGGAAAATCCAGTCTCATTAGCCAACTAATTTGACTGGGTACAAATTAGGGATATTCAAATTATTTGTTTCTATTCAGTCATGAACCTATTCCGTTCAATTTCCACATCATTATGCCAATTAAATAAAGTTGCAGTTGAAAGTCATTATAACCCACAGAAAAAGATTAATAAATAATACACCAAATAAATGAATCACATGAGGAAAGAAGATATCTTTTTACATCCACAGCATTCACTCTACTTCTTTATACTTCTCTATCTTTGCAAACTATTTGTGTTTCCACCATGTTTAAACACTGTTTCACACATTACTGTTTGTTCTTTAAAAATCTCTTTTTGAGAATCTCATTAATTCCATCCAACCGTGACTTCCTCAGTCTTTCCCTGACTGTCATTCTTCCTTCATAAGTTTGCTTTGTGATTTGATCCACTTTCATTCTGTCTATATGGCCAAACCATCTCAATATATTTATTTTATACCAGTCACTCACTCACTCACACATTCAGTACCATCCATTATTTTCTTGTTTTACCATCCATGCTTCTTTGCTAAACTATTCTCACTGTCCTCAACTTAGTTTGATACTTCTAATCTACCCCAGCCATGAAACAGAAGGCAATGGGTGGTAACTAATCAAGGAGAGAAGCAACCTAGAACGAAGGAGAAATTTTCTGACAGAACAATTAATCAGTGAAACAGCTTGTGAGTGCTCCATCACTGGAGGCTTTTAAAAAGAGACTGGACAAGCATTTGTCTGAAATGATATAGTGGCTCCTGCTTGAGCATGGAGTTGGACTGAAGAACTCCAAGGTCCCTTCCAACTCTGATATTGTTATTCTAAAACTCATTGAGCAATGTGTCTGTCTCAGCCCAATGTGTTTCTATCTATCTCTATCTGTCCATGTCTGTCTGTCTGTCTGTCTGTCTGTCTGTCTGTCTGTCTGTCTGTCTGTCTGTCTGTCTGTCTGTCTGTCT
>JANHFL010000899.1:0-13782 GCA_032468155.1 Oxyrhabdium leporinum
GCCACCGCCTGGGAACAGCTCTCGGCTCCGCACTCCCTCACCCAGCTCGCCATCTCCGGGGGCAGCAGGGCCAGCAGTTGCTCCAGCACCACCAGGTCCAGCATCTCCCCTTTGCTGCTCCTTTCCGGCCGCAGCCACTGGCGGCACAGCCGGTGCAGGCGGCTGCAAAGCTCCCGGGGCGCCTCGGCCACCCGGGTGCAGCGATCGCGATCGCGGAAGCGGCGGCGGCGGCGGCGGCGTGGAGCCTCTGGGAGGAGGGTGCTCTCCATCCCTGGAGATCTCCTGGCTTCCACTGGGTCTCCTGCCCCAGGGCTATCCGAGGAGGCTCCCACCAGCCTCTATGCACGCCCTTCCCCTCTTCCCAGGTGGGGCGAAACGGGCGTCGGCTGCTTCAGGGCTTCTGCGACCGAGAAGAGCAACCGCGAATCGTTTCCGCCGTCACAATTCCCCTTCGCGCTCCGGTCTTTGCGCGCTGTCATGAATGAGTCCGAACGATAGAAGCGCGCCGGCTAGAGTGGCCCTGTGGTAGCAAGAGAACGAAAAGGGAACCTGCCTCTTCCGGCCTGCCAGGAGGTTCTGTACCTCTGCTCTTCTTCCCAGAGTTGTGGAGGGGCGGGGGGTGGGGGTGGAGAACCTTCGCAGAAAGGTCCGCGGCCGAAACGGACCTTTTGCGTGCAAAAGACAGGGAAGGACCGATGATCTCGGGGTCACCCCTCTTAAATCAGGCGCGTGCACTTCCCCTGGGTCCTGCGCCGTGCAGGGAAGTCGGGGAACCCCCTCGGATGGTCAAAGATGGGGATTTGTTTTTCCTACGTCGGTGAATCCAGGTGAAGATGAAGGGAAAGGAGCCCGGTAGCACCTTTGCCATTTATAACGCATTTCCTTACCTCGCAAAACTCACAAGATTTGTTTCTCTCGCCAGGTACATGTATATACATCCGAACTAGACTGTGTTGTTTCTCCGTGTCATATAATATATGTGGGTACACGCATATATATTCATTCATTCATTCATATATATTCATTCATCCATCCATCCTGTTACGTTTATGTAGTGTATATTAGAGGGGGAGACCCTTTGAGAGCTGTATGCAACGAAATTTCATTCTAATGTATGCCGATTAGGGCACATTCAAAGTGACAGTAAAGTTATTCTAAGTCTATGAGTGTACAGAACAAGAGGTTTGCGAGTGCACAGAGCGGCTAGAGCTAGACTGATGTGGGATTGAAATCAGGGAGGGGGATTGGAGGGGAAGGCAGGCTGGATTTGGGGGCTGCAAAATGGAAGGGAAGCCTTGCCCTCTGCCTCACCCTTGAAGTTTGCAGGAATGGCTGGATGTGTGGCTTGCCTTGTATCAGCAGGTCCCTCTGGCTTCTGTACCCTTCACGAACATCAGACTTGCTCTCCACGCATAAAGTTTTCCACCTCTCTCTCGTTTTGCGTTCTCCGCTTAAAATAAATATCTTCCAGGGTGGTCATTTGCCAGATTGCAAGAGCAGAAGTGGGCTTGATGGCCACATCTGGCCTTAGGTTCTACCTTGATTTACCAGAGGTGCTTCTTTTCAGGAGGAAGCTGGACTTTCTCTTTTTTTTTTTCTTTTGAAGACGTTTGTTTCACTTCTCATCCAAGAAGCTTCTTCAGCTCTGATAGGATAGAGTGGAATGGAAAGATTTGTATTCCTTGCAGCCAGCTGGTCATTTTCATCCTTTTAGTGGGTCTTTGAAGCACTTGGAGGTTCATCTGCATCCTCACCTGAGTGGTGCTCCTGGTCCCTGTAGTCTGCAATTTCCCCCTGGAAATCCATTCCTACTCCCACACCATTCAAAGTTGCCAAACTGTATAGCTAAAAGTCTGTAGAGATTCTCAGTCATGCAGGTCACGGTTGTCCCAAAGTTGAAAAAGTTTGAAAAAAAGCATCTTTGGGACAACCATGACCTGGATGACTGAGAATCTTTACAGATTTTTACCTCGGTTTGCTTTTTCCAAAAAGCGACCAAGTCGGAAGATCATTTCAAAGCAATTTTTTTTAGAGTACTCTGATAAAGCGCGGTCTCCCTATGAAAAGGGGGAGCCCCGAGAAATGGATTACATTCACTTTTGTAGTTAGCACAACAAGGAACTTCGAAGCAAAAGTTGATCGGTTGGGAAATAGTCATCCGTTCAGTTACATCACAAGAATTACAGCAGAATCACAGAAAGGAGCACTGTATTCTCAGTAAAAGTAAAAGAAACATTTGCAAAGGAAAAACATCAAAATGGGTTTGGGATAAGATACATTCACAGCTGCTTCTCAAGGTTGGCTTGACTATTTTCTTTGTCCACTGAGCCTTGAGAACAGCTAAAAGCAGTACTGTTATCTACAATGTATTAAATGCTCTCCTGCCAGTCCTGGTTTCTGAAAGAGAGGCTTTTTCTTGAAGGTTAAGGTTTACGGAAAATTATTAGCAATATAATTGAAAAAGCAAATTTAAGATACAAGAAAACCCATGTTAATTATCCAGTGCAACAGTATTACAAAAACCATGTTTCAAGTGTTACAAAGCCCATCCTTTGTGGCTCTCGGGCTAATGACTGAGGGTCTCAGTTTAAGGGAGCCGACACCTATTTCTACTTTTTTGTGTCTCTATTTAAATACTCATATTTGGAAGCCATGAAAGACCAGATTAGGAACAGGAGAAAATCTTGGAGAAAATCTCACCTATGGGGTCACTAAAAATAAACACCAACGTCTTGGCCTATAATCAATTTCAATAATGGTTTATCAAGAATCTATGTAACTAATGACCAGGAACAAACCAACAAAGTCTCTTAATGCAACATGATAACTATATTTCAGAATGGGAATTTGTGTATGTTTTATACAAGGATTACGTTTTTCTCCTTTAGGTTTTGCATTTAGAATTTAAAACTCTGTGTCATTTAACAATCCAAAGCTCTTTGAAAATCGGATCACTCTTTTCAATTATGTCCTCTGATATTTTCGCTTATGTCTTCTGATAAAGACAAGAAAAAGTCAACTCAGAATAAAAGTAGTAAAATTAGACCTAAAAAACCCCCTGCTAAATTTAAATGTTTGCTGTAGGAGGCCTTTGTCCTTAGTCAAGTATTAAAGGTATTGTGACTCTTCCAATGGGCTTTGGGTATGGACTTGCTATGAAAAGGGAAGTCCCCTGCTAAACTATGTATTTGGAATTTTATTATTCTTCTGGCATGGATTATTTTTTTTTTGTTATTTCAGAGATAATGTTTTAATGGTCTTATTGCAATGCTGTTTGTGATTCACTCAGAGCCTTTATGAATTAGAACAACAGGCAACTTCTAAAATAAATAAGGTCCTGGAAGAAAGCTCTGTTTGCGTGTATGCCAAAATAAAAAATTAAATACGGTGATAAATATTGGAATACATGGCATTGGTAATTTCACATTGACTAATTGGTTTGTTTGTTTAAACTGGGCTTCTTCAATTGTAGAATTCTAGGTCTTTTATCCAACTGTGGTATTCAGGATATGAATAACTCTCAAGATTATATACTAATATTGGCTGGGAAGTTATGGTGCAGTAATCCCCAATTTGCTTTAGTTGACTTTCCTTTAGAGAAGTATGTGAATGCAAGCAGAGAATCATGTCTCTGTAGCTTGGTCAACAAGTCATGGTTAAAATGAGCTTTTTCTGTGAATTGTAAAGCCCTGTTTCATCTGGAAGAGTGTGTGTTTTTGTACTTTAATCTGTATGCTTTTATGAATTATTTTCCAGACAAGGAGTGGAGGAAGCAATGCAGGATGGCGTTAGAAGCCATGTGGAAAGAAAACTGGAGGCAGAAGGAAGACAAAGGAAGTAGCGCCATTGGAAGGCTTCTGACTGAAGGAAATCCAGAAGAATCTGAGAAAGAATCAGAGGTGCGGCTGGAGCAAAGGGGTGAAAGTCATTGGCGGGAGTTCCTGGAGTCCAATCGGAGCCCTCAGCCTGAATGGAAACAGCCCCAGCGGCCTCAGATCCAATTAGAGGAAGCTTTTAATGTCCTGCAGAGCTCACTTTCAAGGGAGGCCGGAGCCAGTCAGGGGTTGAGTGAGAAGATGGTGCCCCAAAGCTTGCTGGATCTCAGGGGAAGACCTCCAGAGGTCACTGGTAGCTTGGAGTCTTCTGTGGAAGTGAAGGAGGGGGCTTTGTATGAGGAAGAAGGACCGGATCGGAAGAGGAAATATTGGCATTCTTGGGAATTCTGGTGCCAGAATGACAAGGGACCTCAAAAGGTAATCAGGCAAAATATGTTTTCGTCAGTTTCCAACAGCAGCAAGAAATACAAGATGTAGATCAGGAGGTAAGGTCAGGGAATGGCCTTCCTAAGGTACAGGTAGTCCTCAACTTACAATAGTTCATTTAGTGACCGTTCAAAGTTACAACAGCACTACAATGTGACTTATGATCATTTTTCACACTTAACGACCCCGGTCGTTAAGCATCCCCAGTCACATGACCAAAATTCAGATGCAGGCAACTGACTCATATTTATGACGGTTGAAGTGTCCCAGGGTTGTGTGATCCCCTTTTGCGACAAGCAAAGTCAATAGGGAAGCCAGTTTCACTTAACGATCATGTCACTAACTTGACAGCTGCAGGGATTCCCTTAACAACGGTGGCTAGAAATGGGGCAAACTTCATTTAACAACTGTCTCGCTTAGCAAAAGAAATGTTGGGCTCAATTGTGGTCATAAGTTGAGGACTTGTATTATTGGGGTAGTAATTCCCCTGTTTATTATTTTTCCTGCTAATGTTGGGACCGATGAAAGTCCAGAGCTTTGAGAAGGACACAAGTTGCCCATCGCACTGGACCCCTGAAGGATAATATAAATGGTTGGCAGAAATCTTGGATGATACCATTCACGTTCCGTCTACCTTCATTCAACAATGTTTTGCTTCAGGACCATGATATAGTGTGTTGAATTTGTGTAGGGCTTGGCATTGCGTAGCTACAAGCTTGAAAAAGACAGCCAGTTCGGTGAAGTGTTTAAGTCGCCAGGCTAGAATTTGGGAGATTGTGAGTTCTAGTCCTGCCATTGGCATGAAGCCAAGTGGGCCTCTCACTGCCTCTCAGCCCAAGGACGAAGAAAGCCAGGGCAAACCACTTCTAAAGTCTTGCCAAGAAACCTGCAGGGGCTTATTCTAGCAGCTACCAGGAGTCAACACACGCACACGCAAAAGCTTGACAAAAATGATTTCATTTCCATAAATCACCATGCGTGATTAATTATGAGAGCATCATATTAAAGAGCGCTGTCAATGTATGATTTGAACTGGGGACTTGATATAGTTATAGCTATGTGTATTTTGCTTTCATATTTATTTTTATAGCAAGTCCAGGTACTTTTCTCCAAATTGGAAAAGGATGCAGGAGAATCAAAGAACATGCAGCCACTTGACAAAACTCATCAAGAAGGAAACAGAAAGACCACAGTTTCCGGTAAGTCTTCTTGGATTTCTCGTGTTATCTTAAGGTAAAATTAGAACAGCTGCAGGAAGGGATGGAGGTAAACAAACCCAATGAGGTTTTGAACACATTATACAGGTAGTCCTCGACTTATGACCAAAATTTGTTTCTGAAACATTGAAATTTAAGTGAATAAGTGATTTTTGCCCCATTTTATGACTTTTCTAGCCACTGTTGTTAAGTAAATCATTGCAGTTTAATTTAGTAAATGGCTCTTCAATGAATCTGGCTTCTGGCATTGCTCATCAGAAGGCCGCAAAAGGGGATCGCATGACCCTGGGACCGTTATCAATATGAACGAGTTGCCACGTGTCTGAATTTTGATCGTGTGACTACAAGGATGCTGCAACGGTCATAAGTGTGAACAAGGGGCACTGTTTTCTGCGCTGTTGTAACTTTGAACAGTCACTAAATGAACTGTTATAAGTTGAGGACTACCTGTAATTCTTAACTAATACGGTATTTGTAATTTGCCTCAATTTTATGCGTAACAGAAAAGCATTCTATTTCCCGCTTTTACCAGGCCTGCAGTGGCACCACTGCAATGTGGCTAGTTGGGTGAGTATGCATTATGGAGTGTAGACAGGTGAGGGGGTGGGATGCAGGCACGCATACATTGTGGAAATTGAGTTATCTGGGATGTTGTATTTTGTAGCTGCTCTGTAGGAGAAGTATTGGGGATAGTAGCAAGTTACAGGACCAATTGCAACCTTCCTTGTTACTTCCTCATTGACTTTCCTTGTGGGAAACCAGCAGGGAAGGTCCCAAATGATGATCACATGACTACTAGACTCTGCAATATTTGTGAACTGGTTGACAACTGCCTGGATTGAGATCATGTGACCCCAGGCTTGCTGGGACACGTTCGGTAGTAACTGATCAGTTATCAGTTATTACGGACTGTCTATCTCAGACAGTGCCTCAGATAGAAGGTCCTTATAGAGAGTGGTAAGGGCAGCCAAGAAAATTATAGGAAGCTCGCTCCCTGTTATTCAGATACTGCTTATAAGTGCTATGTGCTTAGAGCTCAAAGCATTGTTAGAGACCCCACACACCCACTTTATGATCTGTTTCTGTTGCTCCCCTCTGGGAGGAGGTTTCAAAGTATTTCTAGCAGGAATTCCAGATTCTGTAACAGCTTTGTTCCCAGTGCTATCCGTCTGGTAAACTCGCAAGATTCATTTGTCTCCCCATGTATCTTGTTTCCCCGAAAATATGACCTACCCTGAAAGTAAGTCCTAACTTGATTTTTACACATGTGCCCAATATAAACCCTATCCCCCAAAATAAGCCCTAATTAAGATCCCGCCCACTCCAGGATGCACGGGTAAAAATTAAGCTAGAGTGAACGGGGGATGTGGAACTGCTCTACTACTTACCTTTGGACAGTTTTAGCCAGGTCTCACACACCCCGACACCTGCCTTGCCAGCCCATTTCTTCTGCAGCCAGTAAGGCTGGCAAGTCTTTCCTGAAGGCCTCTGTAGCTGATAACAAAACTATGGATCGATCCAGTGTCAGCTCTCTTATCAGCTGCAGAGGCCTTCAGGAAAGCCTTGCAGGCCGCAGAAGAAGTTCCTGAAGGCCTCTGACAGCAAAAAGGAGGCCGGGAGTGATGTGCGCAAGTGAAGTTAGTCAGTGGATGACATCCCCTGAAAATAAGACCTGGTGCCTTTTTGGTGGCAAAAAATATAAGACAGGGTCTTATTTTCAGGGAAACACTTTACATGTATACATCCGAACTAGACTGTGTCGTTTCTCTGTGTCATATAATATATGTGGGTATAGACATATTTTTGTATTTATTTGTTTTGTCATGTTTATGTAGTGTATATTGGAGGTGGAGACCCGTTGAGAGCTGGATGCAACAAAATTTCATTTTAATGTATGCCGATTAGTGTACATTCAAAGTGACCATAAAGTTATTCTAAGTCTAAGCCCCCTCATTCATTGTAATTTTGAACAACCAGAGCATGTGTGGTCATTAATCAACCCTGTATGAGTGCTCTCTTCTATTTTATTTTAAGTTTAGGCAATGTTTTCTCCCACTGTTAACAAAAGACCAATTACAGGTAGCCCTAGACTTACAACAGTTCACTTAGTCACCCTTCAAAGTTACAACAGCACTGAAAAAAGTGATCATTTTTCAGTTTGTAGCATCCCCATGGTCACATGATCAAAATTCAGATGCTTTGCAATTGGTTCATATTTATGATAGTTGCAGTGCCCCTGAGTCATGTGATCCCCTTTTGCGACCTTCTGACAAGCAAAATCAATGGAGAAGCCAAGTTCAGTTAACAGCCATGTTCCTAACTTAACACCTACAATGATTCACTTAACAACTATGGCCAGAAAGGTCATAAAATGGAACAACAGAAATGTTGGGCTCAAATGTGGTTGTAAGTAAAGGGCTACCTGTACAATTGTGAGAAATATGAATTAAATGTCTTGATCGATTATAATGTTAGTATGGTAAAAGCAGTTCTGATCAAAACAGGAAAAGGAAAAGTTACCCTATTTTGTTAAAAAAAAATAATCGTGACACTATGCTTTTCCCCCCTGCAAATCAGGTATCAGACAAGGGAAGGCAACCCTGGGAGGAAATATTGAATTGAAGAGTTTGGGCCATTTGGAACTCCATGGAGCTTTACCGGAGAAAGCCCAAATTAATTGTTTTCGATTTCATGAGGAGGAGGAGACACCTGGACATTGGCAGAGAGGCAAAACTAATTTGGACTGCAATCTAGGCCTGGTAGGAAAGCAGTCCCCATTTTGGGAAGAAGGAGACAGTGGTTTGGATGAAAATGCCATTCAGCAGGGGATTAAGCAGATCTTTGATCTCCTTGAGAATCCAAGAAAGCCAGTGGTGCCAAAGCCTCACAGATGCTCCTACTGTGGGAAAAACACGAGCTGCAGATCGCAGCTGATTATGCACGAGAGGATCCACACTGGAGAAAAACCATACAGGTGCTCCGAGTGTGGCAAAACCTTTGGTCGAAACAGCTCCCTGGTGGTTCACCGAAGGACCCACACGGGAGAAAAGCCGTACAAATGTTCTGAGTGTGGGAAGGCCTTTCGCTGCAGCTCCAACCTTTTTATCCATAAAAGGACCCACACGGGAGAGAAACCCTATCAGTGCTCTCGATGCGGCAAAAGGTTTAGTGAGCACACCACCCTCGTGATTCATAAGAGGACTCACACGGGAGAGAAACCATTTGAATGTCCGGAATGCGGGAAAAGCTTCAATAGTAGTTCAAATCTTACAAGTCATGTGAAGTTGCACACAGGAGAGAAACCCCACAAATGTTTGCAGTGTGGGAAAAGTTTCAGTCGGAATTCCAACCTGGTGATACACCAGAGGACTCACACGGGAGAGAAACCGTACGAGTGTCCCGATTGTGGGAAAGGTTTCACAACTAGCTCGAATCTAATAAGTCATGTCAGTTTACACACGGGTGAGAAGCCGTTCAGATGCCCAAACTGTAGTCAGTGTTTCAGCCACAATTCTACTCTTATTAAACACAAGAGGACACATGCAGGAGAAAAGACCATCAGCATTTTGATTGCAAGAAAAACTTGATGATTCCTCTGGGGAATTTCCAAGCATTCACCATGATGCAAACCATTGTTTGTTTCCAGCTTGCTGAGTTACTTTCAGCCAAAGAGACAACTTTATTAAACACAAGGGACTCAGCCAGAAGAAATGCTCTATGCCCAAGAGGATTTGCTTGCAAAAATCAATGAATCAGTAAGTGAGAATTAGGATTTCAACAAGAGCTGTCTGAAAGTAAAGTAAGAATCTAAAAATAACTATGCAGAATAAAAATATTCCTAAGGCATCAAAACCATATTTATTGTATCCAATTTGATATATTACAGAAAGATAGGAGTCCTGGTGGCACAGTGGTTAGAATGCAGTATTGCAGGCTAACTCTGCCCAGAGTCTGGAATTCAATCCTGACAGGCTCAGATCTGGTTGGTAAAATGACCCAGATTGTTGGGAGCAATATGCTGACATTATAATCTACCCAGAGTGTGCTGTAAATAACTATGGGGTGGTATATAAATCGGAGCGCTGTTATTGCTATACACAGAAGGAACAAGTGATAAGTTCGTTCTAGTTGCAGCCAAAGCTATAAGTAAAGATTGTGACTAATTAAATGCAACAGAAACTTTTTTGGGGGAAATACAACATAATCAATTGGAGAGCTGTGAGATCCCAAATCATCCAGTCCAGGGGTCTCCAAACTTGGCAACTTAAAGACTTGTGGACTTCAATTCCCAGGATTCTCCAGCATGGTTGACTGAGGAATTCTGGGCATTGAAGTCCACAAGGACTTCTTAGGTAGCCATGTTTGGAGACTCCTGATCTAGTTTAACCCCCTTTCAGGGCAGAAAGGACACTGCTTTAGTATTTTTGTTCAGAACTTTAGGTGAACAAAATACGGAGTGTGAATTTCGAGACACTGAACTGCTGAAAAACAGAGAGATTGCCGGAATGATAGAATGTGCTGTGAACATGACACGAAGTGAATGCAAACAAAGCTTGTTTGGGACAGAAGCCAGTGAAATACAAGAAAGGAGTAACAAAAGTCTAGAGTTAGTCCTTGCTAAATGACCCCACTTTCACCAACCGTTTGAACTTAAGACTGCTGAATGAGGAGACTTATGGCCACTGCTCATACTTGTGACTGTTAGAGAATCCCATTGTCACATGACAGCAATTTGTAAGTTTTCACAGCTTGCTTCTGACAAGTAGAATCAGTGGAAAAGTAAGCTGGGAATTGCAAGTCACAGTCATGGGCTATCATACTTAACATCTGGTGGTGATTCGCTTAACAAACATACCTTCAACTGAGGTCACAGGTTCCGTGAGATTTCACCTTACAACTGTATTGCTTCCTGATGGAATTGTTGATCCCCATTGTGGATGGTGACCAAGAACTTCCTGTATTATATTTGTAATATAGTTGTGGGAATTTTTTTTGCCAAGAAAGTAGCATAACAGTAACAGAAATGGCCAAAATATGTTCAACAACCATTGAGTGCTAGATTTCCAATCTTACTTTATGCTTATACCATCTTTATTAGTTGCACTTCAATTTAGCCACTCTAAAATCATCCTTTAGATTATTTATACATAAATGAAATGTGTATAGTCTCCGCACCCTTCACTTTACCGAAAGCAATGGCAGTATATAACAATCAGATTAAAAATCACAAGCATATAAATGACATATATAAAAATGTAAAAATCTATATTAAGAAATAAGTAATATAAAAACAACTATACAACCCTCTAGGGGGTTGGATGGATGCAAATGGCCACCTCAGCAATGGAGCCATCTGAACATATCTCAGATTGCCTTAAAGCCCCAGGCCTGAGGATGTAACCAGGTCTTGAGAGAGATCAAAAGGGGTGGAACTGATCTCATTTCAGGGGAATGGATATTCCATAAGATGGGGGCTACAGCAGAGTAGACATGTCTCCTCAGATTCACCAAAGGCAGATCCCCAGCTGAGGGTGCCCGCCGCATGTCTTCTTTTCCAGGTCTCATTGGGCAGGCTGAAATAAGCAGGGAAAGGCTCAGCACCTTGAACTGGACCTGCAAGCAAACTGGCAACCAAGGCAGCCTACAGAGCAGAGCTGTGACACGTGCTACTTCAGAAACACATATAGTTTATCTGGCAATTGCATTCTCTACCATCTAAAACTTGGATACCCTTCAGTGGCAGCTCATGCAGAATTTATTGAAGTCATCCAATATGCAGGTAACTAAGACATGATTGACCATAACAGGGTCTGCAGATCCAGGAACAGCCACAACTGGCTCTCAAGTGAATCAGTAATAAAAATGTTAGGATGTAGAGAGTTTTGAACCTCCAGTGACAGCCAAACCCTACTAAAATGCAGGAATCTTTAGATCAGTTTCCAGCCTGGTGGCCTCCAAGTGTTTTGCCCAAGCAGCCTGGGAATTCTCAAGGCTGAAATCTTAGTACTCTGGAAATTGGGAAGGCTGCTCTAGTGAGCAGAAAGCATAATACCATAGTAATACAGAGAGGATGATAGTATCTCCTATCTAGATGTCATTGGAAACAATGTAGGAAACACTTCCAAGTTTTTCCCCTATTATTCTATTAAGACGAAGATGGCAGGCTGTTAATCATTTAGGGTCTGAGCCCAAAAACAAGAACTCCATGAACTTTTAGGAGCCAGCAAACACCCAGCTAATCTTAGGAAGCGAGAGCTTGGACGATCTAGTTATTATTGGCTAGATGGCGCTCTATGGTTAGGCAATAAGAGCACCTGGATAGTTGCAAATACAGTAGCAAGCGCCTGTAGCTGAACTGAAAGGAATTGAGACCATAGAGTCTTGGATTGCTGGAAAGACTATGGAAAGGTGAAGCATTGAGAAACCTCATCTTCCAGCTTCCTAATGGAGGATAACGTTAGCTAATATACTTTTTCCTGGGTCAAAGCAGCAACTGGAAGGTGAGTGGAGGGCAAGTCAGAGGAGAGGCTGGGAGCAACTCAGGCTATTCGGTTTGCTCCATGTTGTAGTTGCTGACTAAGTCCACTAAGACTCCAAGGTCCCTCTCACAGTTACTGTTTTTCACTTAATCTGTATTGTAGCTTTGGTTTTTTCTGCTCAGATATAAAACTTTTCTTTTCTCTTCATTAAATTTCATTTTGTTGGATAAGGCCCATTGTTCAAATCTGTCAATCTGGATTCTGTCAATCTGGAGTGTTGGCTATTCCTGCTACCTTACTGTCATCTGCCAATTCTGTCAATCTGGAGTGTTGGCTATTCCTGCTACCTTAGTGTTATCTGCAAATTTGATGAGTTCTCCTTCAGTTATGAAAATATTGAAGGACCTTCCGTTGATGTCACAGTGGCATCAGCAGTAGGAATCGCAGCTCTATGATCCCATGGTGAACTCCGAAAGGAGCCAAAGCCACCCTGTAGGGGAGGCAAAGGACAGGGATGCCCTGGAGGTCATGGACAGCCGCAACTCTCCTGTTTGACCCGGGGAAAACCCTCTAGCCCAAAGTCAAGCAGCAGCGAAGGTCATCATGGTTGCCACAAAGCTGGGGCAGCCAAAGCAACAAAGACAGTGCAGGAGCGAGTAGAGGAACAGTGTGCGACTGAGTGAGATTAAGCTTGATTTCTGCCTAAAAGTTATCCCCAAAGAAATGATCTTGGGGAAAAAAAAGACTTTCCAAAGATTAATTTTAGCGGCTAATGAGCACTTTGAACTATTGGTTCAGCCCTGGGAAAAAACTGGAATAAGGAAGAAATAAGAGTTTTTATTTGAAAGCATTGAATATTGGATTTTGGATTGTATTGGTGTTATTCTGAAAAGGCATTTTAAATGCTGGAACTGGTTATTGTTTAATCTAAATGCTGGACCTGGCTCAATTAAATAACTGACTGTTTCAAAATAAACAGGTTTTGATTGTAATTAATATCTGCTGGAAAAAAAAAAGACAACATTGAAATTTGAGAGGAGAGTGCCATCTGCTGACGATTGGAAGATAAACCATACTCTATAACTCTGGACTTATTTTGAACTGAACAGAGACTCTTTATTGTAGAACGTTTATCACTCTTATGACTGGCATTGAAGGAACAGCTGTGTAAATGAGTGGACTTTTCCATGAGCTGACCTTGATGTTCCAAAGTATTAAAGTTTTAGTGGATGGCATGGATGAGAAAATGGAAAATATTTTACAAAGAACAATAAATAAAGATCAAACTGCCCTTGAAATGGTGGAAGCAATAGAAAGACAAGATGAAAAAAACCAGCAAACTGAATATGAACAAGGAATAAAGATGGATCAGAACAATGAGCAAAGGAAGCAAATGCTCTTCAACGAGGAGAACGAGAGGAAGGTCAAATAAATGGCAAGCAAAAGGAGCGGAAAAAACCAGAGGAATTGGCCAAATCAACAAATAAATCAAGGATTGGAGCAAAAAATAAGACTGACAAATCAGCTGATAAAGGAAGAAAGATTGAAGAAAATAAAACAGACAAATTGGCAAATGAGCAGACAGGAAGATATCGTTGAGAAGGAGATTGGGACATGGGCAGACATGGGAGAAGTGATAAGAAAAGAACGTATTGGGAGAAATGTTGAGATTAAATAAGAAAGACAGAGACGAAGATAGAGATGAAGATGAGGAACGTGGGGGATGAGTTAAAAAATGGATAAGAAGGACTTCCGGTTTGACATCGTTGGGTCGAGGACTGTCTTCTCTGAAGCGGTCTGTCCTGGGTGCTGTTAAACCTATAA
>JANHFL010000900.1:0-13540 GCA_032468155.1 Oxyrhabdium leporinum
CCCAGATGTGCCAATATGACTTCTTCAATAAAGTTTCTTACTTGGATGGACTTTGTTTCTGAGTGCTGAATGGAAATTGAGAGTTTAATTGGAATGCTGACAATGAAACTGACAGCCAATACTTCTGAAACATTCTTTGTAGTATACAACTAATATGAGAAATCTACGTCTTAAAATTCTTTACAATTTTAACTGTTATAATGTTAATAAGTGACATTAGACTTTTTTTTTACTCCAAGTTCCACCCTAACAATGATTAATTATCTACAAAATCATTGCAGATTTGGAATTGTCCAAAACTAATTTCATTGCTGGCAGAATTGAGAAATTTCATCTTGGGCAAAAAAATAAAATCAAATATATTTTACTTCATTATACTGCCATTGTAATTGGCTGATCTAAAATATTGATATTATGCTTTATCGTGACTTTTATGAATTCAGAATTGGACACTACAGAAGCCTAAAGTTTCCAGATAAATAAATAAATAATAAATGCCTGACCTTTGCTTTTGGTTAGTGCTAGAATTTACAAAGTAAAACAAAATGTTATGACATTTGAAATGCTCCAGGATTTTTTTTTTGAAAAATTAGATCAGTTATTAGTTGCCACAATGTCAACAATGATATTTGTTTCTATAAATAGACTATGTCCCAAATATGTTAATGAAGGAATGACATATGTGAATGAAAATTCTGAAAGATTTACAGCATGAAGAAGTGAAACAAAATTAAATGACATAGAAATATTAGAATCAGAAATAGTGGAAAATAAAAAAAAACATGGAATATACAGTAAGACAAATAATATAATTAAGTATAAACAAGCAGAATAATCACTTGGATAAGCATTATCTAATGGACATACAAAAGAAGCTAGTTAAAGCCTTGAAAGTTAATATAAATACAAATGATAAACTAAGGGAATGACCTGGATAATAACTCTTTATTAGATTTACAAAGTGGTGTACTAAATCATTGAAAAAAGCTTCTGGGATGGGAAAAACTGAAGTGAGATCAGAGCCTGCAACAACATCTGAATGAATTAAGTTCAAGATTATTACAAGTAAAAGGAAGGAATATAAAATTGACTTGTTTGCCCAAAGTTAAAAAAAAAAAGTGTTTTTATAAAGCTCTGGTAACCTTTTACAATTTTTTTGCTGATACCAAATCTTTATTACTTCTTTCTATTTCTTTTTTCCCCTCTTAATTTAGTTTGTACTTGTTTTTATTATTATAATCAACATTGTAAATTATTTTAAAAAGTAATTAAATTAAATTAAATTAAAACTAAGCTGTTGTACTATATTTAAGTGTAGGTATAGAACAATCATCATTGTCAATAAGACATAATGTATCACCACAACATATAATAACAGTAAGAATTTGTATTTAACTGCTTTAGGCCCCAAAGATCCTATGGTTTCCTGATAAGAGATTTCAGTGGTTTCAAGAGCAAATTAAATATAACAGAATATAAAGGACAATCCTGGCAAGTTCCACAAAACTTCTTGAAAGTGAGGGAATAATTCCAATTACAATAATGTTGTCTAAAAGTTTCCACATATCTGCTGTCTTGAATGAATTGGTAACTCTCTACAGATTCATACACACACACAAACATACAAACGAACAAACACAGAGAGTATGTATTTACTTACACCTATATTAATGGTGTGTTGTATTTTTAAAATTCTGTGGCTTGGTCTTGGATCATAAATAAATAAATAGTTAAGTTCAAAAAGTTCAACAAAACCACCCCACCCCCCCAAATTCAGTAATAAATTTAATATTGTCTGAAGCTTGTTGCACTTTTATTAAATTAAATAGCTAATAACGGACAATTAAAAGGCCATTTGGGCTGTGGTCCAGATGCTGGGGTTGCTGTCAAAAATTTTAGTCAGAATCAACTATTAACATGAAAATTGGCCAAAAGCAACCAACAGCCTTCCCAACCATTGCTTTAGAAGCCTCATTGAAGTTACAATAATGTGACTCAAAATTGAACCATTATAAACTTGCAATAGTATAAAATTCAAAAATTCTTTGTATGTTTCATGTCAATTAATAGGGTAGTCATTGTACTGGCAACTTTTTCTCTTTTCATAAATAGTATCTATTCTACCCCAAAGTGACAAAAATGCAGTTACAGTAGATAAAAGACTTAGTCATGTATAATCTTCAAAAGAGCTACATTGTTAAAAATTATTAATTTCTTCCCAAGTAACCTTTGACTCAACATTATATAGCTTTATTTGGAAAAAAAAGAGTCCGTGTTTGGAATTATTTTATATTTTGTTTTAACTATCCTTAAGATTAAAAATTTTCATGGTTACTGTTTTATTTTAGGGGCAAATAATTTATCATTCTTTCCTCCTGTTCCCAATATCTTTGTTTTATGCAATTCAGTGAACATTCTGTATCATACACAAAGAAAGGATTAAGTTCTAATTTAGGAGATATAAAAGATTTATGTAGATCTGGTGTAGGTTTCATTGCATATGTAGTTGCTTAATTTTACTTTCCAAAAATTCTTGCTTATATTTTTTTCCCCATGAAGTATATGAAAAAATACAACCTTTAATAACAATCCATTAAAAGCAGCTCAGCCTGTTATTTTAAAAACTATCTGAATATTGCTTTTACCTACTCTATCAAAAAAGAAAAAAAGGAACAGAAAAAGGAAGAAGAAAGGACAGGACAGGACAGGACAGGACAGGACAGGACAGGACAGGACAGGAAAGGAAAGGAAAGGAAAGGAAAGGAAAGGAAAGGAAAGGAAAGGAAAGGAAAGGAAAGAGGGGAAAAAATCCCACAATTCTTTTTAAGTAACATCTTAGGGAAAAGGGACATTTTTGTCCTTATAATAATTGATAGTGTTATTGAAGCATGACCAGAAATTGTATTTTGAAGTCAAAAAGATATGCACTCAGATTAAGAAATAATTATATTGCTTTTGAAGCAGGAAGAATCAGTGCATTTAAGAAGAGGGTTATTTGAGTCCCTGTGACATGGGTTAATTTGAACAATGTATGCTTTGCTTCTGTTGGTACCTTTCTACAAGATGCTCCGCACACAATCCATAGAATTAAACCTGCTGGGATAAGAGAATGTTCAATGAACTGACTGCAAAATAGATTTTGGTTAGCTATCCAAAGATGCTTTATAATTCTGTGCACAAAATGAACAATACCAATGTGGTGCAAGGCAGTTGCACAATTTTCTCTTGCTGAGACAGAAAAAACTCATTGCAAAGTAGATACCCTCCCCCACATTTCTAATTGGATCTGGAGGCTGACAGAGAAACAAAATTAGCAAGTTAATCTTATATAAAAGAAGAGAAGAAGAAGATTAACATTAACTAGAGACATTAAGCAAGGTAGTAATTATCTAAATGCACAATAACAGACATGGAGTTGTATTTAATGCTGCTTGTCAAGAGTGGAAATCATTAGGAGAATAGCTTTTCTTCTAAAACATGCTCCAGAGAATTGGAGTGACCTCCAGAAGTAATTTGGAAGACCTTTAGGAAATATAAGGCACAACAGATTAAGTGATATTGGATAAGGTTCACTGTACTTTTTTAAAGGAAGCTATCTCATTTCCTAGTTTTGGCCTCAATAGATATTGGTGGGGTCTTGAATGGTTTCATGGTCCCCACTGAACAGACTCCAATTCTATTTAATTTAAATTAGGAAATGTAACAGACAGTATGATTTTCATTACCTGCATATTGTTATTTAATATTAGTAGTGAATCAGTGAGAGACGATGGGTAGGTAGGTAGGTAGGTAGGTAGGTAGGTAGGTAGGTAGATAGATAGGATATAGGTAGATATACACATATACATATACTGGTATATACACATACATATGTATGTGTGTGTATATACATATGTACACACACACACACACACACACACACACACATATGTGTATGGTATAAGGTGAATGGTACCCTTCATATTTATGACTGTACTTAGAATATGACATTTTCCTTGTACATGTTAATGTTGTACTTGAAGATACTCATAGAAGGTATTGTAATGAACATATGACATCTAGTGGGAGCTACATCATTCCCAATTCTTAGTTTCAGATTTGGGAATGTAAAATACCTTAATATGATTCTTGGTTTTATTGCTTGAAATTCATCACAAAATAAGGGGTGGGCAGAATAATGAATGTTACAGAAACCCATATTCAGATATATCATATGCAAATTTGCAGAGAAAAACTGTCAGACAGTTGAATTCAACAATGACGTATGGTTTGGTCATGGTTCTATTTGGTATCTACCCACTTGGTTCTCCATATCTTTTGATTACTTGGACATGTATTTATTGTTAACCATTTATTAATTCAGTTAAAATTGTTCTAATGTAAATATTTGTTTGAAATTGCCATAGTTGAAGTAAAAGAATACTATCCTTAGCCATACTTTTTAACTGGATCCAACTATTATTACTGTTTTCATCTGAGTAAAATCCTAAGAATATCTAAACAGCCTGGGAATGCCATTGGCATAACCTGAAATTATTATAAATGAACTTTCTTCTTTTTATTAAATCCAGAAATGCAACACAATGTTTTTTGCAGCAACAAGAGGTGGCTGGATGTTGATACTTATTGTTAGGTATGCTCGGTACATATTGTTTGATTCAGTATGTATTATTTCAGCAATGGCCGTTAATATTTACTTCATATTGGAGGAAATGATACCACAGCAATAAACAATATTTTGCTCTCGCTTTGTCTGAACTGAGAAACATGGACCCGAGTAAAATATTTTTTGGGCATACATTAAGAATAAGAAAGCTGATTAAGCTATACACTGCATTTCACACTGAAACAATGACTACATTCTAGTTGTGACTGAAACAACCATGAAATTAATGGATTAAGTGATTCTTAGTGATTTATTTACCACTTTATCAATCGCCATCATCATCATCATCACCTTCACCTAACTACAGGAAAAACAACATGTATAGCTGAAGCACTTACCAATCATTTTTGTCCAAACACCTTTTTTCCCCATATCCAGAAGGTGGTTTCAACACTCCTTCATATTTTAAAATGTAATGATTTTATAAATTATTTGATTTTCACCTACCTTTTCAGCTGCTTGGGAAGTGCAAAAAAATATTGGAATGAAGGCAAGCCATACTATACATGTAGTGTACATAGTGAATCCAATGGGTTTGGCTTCATTAAAATTCTCTGGGACACCCCGAGTCTTGATGGCATAAACAGTGCATGTAACCATTAGGAGAATGCTATACCCCAAAGAGCATATTATTTGTAGATCCGTAATGTCACATTTGAGAACGCCTCTGGCTTGATCCGGTTCCATAGATTTATGTTCATCATAATCTATAATACTGTTTGGTGGATCAACAGCAAACCAAATGAAAACTCCAAGAAGTTGTACTGATATCAAACTTGATGTGACTGCTAATTGTGATGTTGGGCTAATAAGCCTGGGTGCTGTCACTGATTTTTTGCCCTGTTCAAATATGCGATAGATACGGTTTGTTTTAGTCAACAGAGCAGCATAGCTTATGCACATTCCCAATCCCAGGAAGATCCGCCGGAAAGAACACACGGCAACATCTGGCTTGGCAATCATCAAGAAAGTGATGATATAACACAGAAATATTCCTGTCAACAAAACATAGCTAAGTTCCCTTCCAGAAGCTCTCACAATGGGAGTATCGTTGTACCGAATGAAGGTTGCCATGACAAATATGGTGGCAATAATTCCAAGCATGGCCAGAAAGACTGGGATGACCGCCCAGGGTGAATGCCACTCCAATTTTACAATAGGGATAGGGCTACATCCTGTGCGATTCTCATTTGGCCGTTGATTGTAGGAGCACAGCTTGCAACTCACTTCGTCAAACTGGTATTGGTAACCATCACACAGTTCACACTGCCAGCAGCAACTCATTCCTTTCATGATCCTTTTTCGCTCTCCTGGTTTACAGGGAAGACTGCAGACTGAAGAAGGGGTTTTCTTCACTCCTTTGCCCCACTGCATTTCATCCATCTAAGAGTAAAAGAATATAGAATACATGAGACTGCTTATCTGGAAGTAACTGTCAAGTAGGCCTGGTGGATTGGCGAGCTGATTAACAAAGAGAAATGAATATGAATACATTCGACTAAAAAAGGAAGAAAATGAGAACTGTTGCTGAGGGAGCAAGAAATAGAAATAAAAACTCCATGAAGAAGCAAATACTAAAGGAAATAAAGGTTATTACCATAGGGAAATAGCGTGAAAATAGTTTTGATGGAAACCCACATAATTGGAACAATGCATTTTCTCCTATTAGCATAGCATTTCTTGCATTATTATAGTATTCTTCCCTTGTGGCCACAGAGCAAACACTCAGATACCCGGCATAATCTTTTAGAATGTGAAAAGTCCATTTTGTAGAATTTGCTTGAAATGTGACCATAGTTTAATGAACAGTGAAGCCTGGATAAACATGATTCTTAAAGCTTTCTCGAAAGAGGCCTTTATCACTCCTTTCCAAATCCTGAATTAATTCTTTTCCAACACTGATGTGTCTACTCCCCGTCCCTTTTCTAAGTAGCCTGGAGCCACCTATGTATGAGGTGGATGGCTACACAAATTTGTTTAATGAATAATTAAAATAGGAAGCACGTTTTGATGTATGCATGTAGAGTGATCTAAGTTCACATTGACTTTCAGGAATCCAGACCCACATTGTGTTCCCCCACCCCACTGGAAAGATCTGAATGACACAACATGGCTGAATCTCTCCATCCCTTATCTATATTAAAGATATTATTTCAACAGGGCTATGTCAAACAAGCCTGTCTAGGAGTATGATTTTATTTTTAAACAAAGATCTCCAGTTAGTATAGCTGCTGCTTCTGCTAGTCCAGGCAGAGTGGAAACTGATCCAAATTTTTAATCTTTTTTTTCCTGAAGTGCCCTACTATATATTAAATAATGAGTTCCATAGAGTTCCATTTACCAATGCTACAGATTTACACTGAGTGATATTGAAAAGATGATTGATAGACATCCAAATTTCCTCGGAAGTCACAATGGACTGAACATTCTGTTTCAGAATAAGGATTATTTGTCTTTGTACGTGCAGACTTTTTTTTTTTCTAAGTCACATTATAATACAGTCTGGCTGTACTAACAGAGACAATGACTAGAACAAAAATTGCTTTGTTCTTTTCTACATAAATTGGCTGTGTATGAGTTTCAAAAGAACAAGATATTATTCACTGTGGGCAAAATGAAACCTAGTGAATTGAAGTTGTATGTCACATTCCAAAGCAACAGTGGAAAAATAGTCAGAGGGATACCTCTAAAAGTTATTTTTAAAGATTCTTGCACTATATGGTAGGTACTTTGAATAGACTAGAGCTGGAAGGGATGTTGGAGGTCTTCTAGTCCAACCACCTGCTCAAGCAGGAGACTCTATACCATTTCAGAAAAGTGGATGTCCAGTCTCTTCTTAAAAATCTCCAGTGATGAAGCACCCATAACTTCTGAAGGCAAGTGTTCCACTGGTTAATTGATCTCACTGTTAGGAAGTTTCTCCTTGGTACTAGGCTGCTTCTCTACTTAATTACTTTCCATCCATCATTTCTTGCCTTGCCTTCTGGTACTTTGATTCTCTCTTCTTTGTGGAAACTCCTCAAATACTGGAATACTGCTATCTTATTAATTATGTCTGCCTTGTTAATACTGCTATTTATTAGGTCTGGCACAAGAGGCACACTTTTGGTTCCATCTACTAAAGAATGTGACTTTACATTTCTGTCACAGGTGGATATTATATTACGACCTAGTGATACTTGTTTCCTAATTCTTCAAATTTTGGGGTTCTGCAGATGCTCTAGGATCAACCAAATCTAAATAAATAACTAGATGAGTAAGATCTCTCAAACATATCTTGTCACTAGAAGATACACTCTGGAATTGATTTTGCTACTATATATTCATAATTGAAGAATTTCCTTTGCTACCAATAGTTGAATAGAATAGCTCCATTCAATTAGATTACATGAAGCAGCAACAGGGAGATGGATCAATGAATGGATAGGTAGCCTCACTACTACATATACTACATTCTATAAAAGTTGCAAATAAAAAAAATCTGGCTTTCGGTACAGGCAGATTTAATATTTAGTACTTTTTTCCCCAACATTTTCTAAGAAAAATCTTCCTGAAATCTTCTTTCTTTCTTCCATTTCTGGCAGGCCCATCCCGCCTATTTTTAATGCACCATATCTTCAAAAGATGAAATAGAAAATAAGGAGAAGACATATGAGTGGCACACTTTTATTTATGATCTCATGTAATATCAGATGTCCTGCACAATCTCAAAAAGTTGGCAACAGTCAGGTCATTTTATTTTTCTTGGATACATGCAGGCAGGAGGTCAGAATAAATTAGCATGTAGATTCACTAAAAAGAAAATTAACAGATTCTTCTAAACCCTTTCACTGTTTAATATGTCCATGAAAATAAAAGCCATTTCCTTTGTACTGAACATAGTCAGGGTGGTTTGTTGTTTGACACTGACAATGGTCATTACAATCATGGGGTCTGTTATGTGAGATTGGCAGCTCTTACCTGCCAATAAGCAGGCTGCTGTAATCTGCATTATTTGCAGTGTCTGAATGGTATTCCAAGGCAGCCCCATGTAAAGATAATTGCAGCAGACAAGAGTTTCTGAAAGTCTGCTCCTAGGAACCCTAGAGGTCCCCCAAGACCCACTCAAGGGTCCTCACAATAAAAAAATATTTGCCAACCTATGTTGAAAAGTAATACAATATTAATAATCTCATCAAATAATCATGAGACGTGGTAGCAGCAGCAAATGCATCAATTTAAATTTTTAATACAGTAAATATTGATAAATATAACCCATACAAATAATAACTCTTTGGGGAACTTTTAGACGTGGGAAGGAGTTCTAAGAGAAAAAAAAAACTAAGAAAGGTCGCAATTAATAATTGCAACCATCAGTCAGAATAGTCCAACCCCTTGCTCAGGCAGGAAATAGCCCAACCCCCTAACATTTCAGATAAATGGTTGTCCAATCTCTCTCATCCTTCATCCAGTCCAGGATGAAAAAGTACATGATACATTTTTCTATGGCAGTCCAGAATTTGCTTTTTAAGATAAGGTAATGAATGTCATCTCTATAGTACGAACGTGTGATGTTTTCCTTATGTAAACGCTCTAAGGATCATCATATACAGTGCTCCGCGACTAACAACCACAACTGAGCTCTAAATTTCTGTTGTTAAGTGAGACATTTATTAACGCCCCATTCTACGACCATTCTTGCCACAGTTGTTCAGTGAATCACTGCAGCTGTTTAGTTAGTAACCTGGCTGTTAAGTGAATCTGGCTTCCCCGCTGACTTTGCTGGTCAGAAGGGTGCAAAAGTTATAAATATGAGTCTGTTGCCAAGCATCTGAATTTTGATCACATGATCATGGGGATGTTTCAAAGGTCGTAACTGTGAAAAATGGTCATAAGTCATTTTTTTCCCAGTGCTACTGTAACCTTGAAGAGTCACTAAGTGACCTCTTGTAAGTCGAGGATTACCTGTAGTATCTCTCATTTGATAGAAAGTCATTCCTGCAAAGCTTCATTAAGATAACATTAAGATAAAAATCAGTAAAAAGATTATTATATGTTAATTAACACACTGTGGCTGAAATTAACTTTCAGAGTCGGCCAGATAAGTGCCAATATGATATTTCCAATAAAGCTATTCTTTGAGGAATCTACTTGCATTGGAGTGCTGCTTGATATGGATCTATTACTTGGAATGCTGACATTAAACCGACCCTGAAAGGCCCCGGCTATCTCTAATCTCCCCTCCCCACCCCTCAGCTCCAGTGTGGCAGCACTGAAGCTCCAAGATGGCTTCGGCCAGGCCAGCTTCAGGGTTGGCACTAACATTTCTCCTCATGCAGCTCCACTTGATCCCTTTAGTTATTTATTAGCAGCTAATCTGAGTTCAACAGAAATAATAAGAATATCCATTGAAGATTGTCCTCATATTTATTGTCATCTTGCCTTTTTTTTTCCACTTACTAAAACAAAAATTCTGAGACTTTTGATATCTGGAGTCTGACAGACAACAATATTTTCATGACTTTGATTCTCAAGCTTATGCATTAAAAATAACGTAATGATTTAAAAAAAAAATCCTAGTTTTCAAACTGGTAAGGAAATTAAGAATATGTCAGTGAGGTTTTGTGAATGCAAGCCACATCAGTACATCTAAAAATGGCTATGATGAATGAGAAAGATTAGATTCTTTCTCCCAAATTTAAATTCTTGTCTGCAGGGAATAAGAATACAGTGTAAACCAGTGTGGGGAGTGTCTTCTTCCAGGCAAGACTGCTTCTGTTGCTTTTCATGCTTTATCTGGAACATGAATGAGGTTTCTAAGAAAGAGCTATGCAGTTGAACTTGGCAATCAAGAAAGCATGACAGAGGACCAGCTACTCCTCCCTAGAACAATTTTCCTGCCTGAAAGGAAGGTTGAAGATGTTGAGAATCCTGGAACCACTAATTACAGTAAAATTCAAATCCATCCCTGCCCTAATATTCTGGCAGCTCAGAGCTGCAGGACAATCTTAACCTTTCTGAAAATGCATATGATAGATGACCCCATGATTATCATGAGAAGTTATACCCTTCTTGGCCGTGTCTTGCAAATAGCAATAGAGGGAAATTATATTGCAATATACCTTTTCCACATCTTTACACCTCGCTACAGATTCCGCAAGAGATTGTGACTGAAAACAAAAACAAAAACACATTTAAAAAAAAAAATCATGCACAGCACAATTCTAGTCCTGACCATGGTGGGATTTTTGATGAGCCATGTTTGCTGTTGCTGTAGATTATATGGTGCACATGAGTCTCTGGACTCAAGTAGTCCTTGAAAGTCTTAAGATTTTTTTCAATTCTTTTTATTGAAAGTTGATTAAAAGAATGGTTGCCATAAGAAGAATGGTTGCAGGAATTGGGTATGTCTAGTTTAATGAAAAGAAGGGCTAAGGGTGACATGTTCCAAAATCTAGAGGGCTGCCACAAAGAAGAGGGGATCAACCTATTATCCAAAGCAGGACAAGAAGCAATGAATGGAAACTAATCAAGGAGAGAAGCAACCTAGAACAAGGAGAAATTTCCTGACAGTTAGAACAATTAATCAGTGGAACAACTTGCTTTCAGAAGTTGTGACTGCTCTATTGCTGGAGAGTTTTAAGAAGTGATTGGACAATCATTTGACTGAAATGGAATTGGGCCTTCTGCTTGAGCAGAGGTATGGACTAGAAGACCTCCAAGTTCCCTTCCAACTCTGTTATTCTGTTAAAAAAACATTATCAAGTAATTAACATAAATCCAAGAAGCACAGAAGCAATAGAACTTAGACTTATATACCACTTCACAGTGGTATATGCAGCCCTCTTTAAGTGGTTTTACAAAGTCAGCATATTGTCCTCAACAATCTGGGTCCTCATTTTGCTGACCTCAGGCTGAGTCAACCTTGAGCCTGGTGAGATTTGATCTGCCAAATTGCAGGCAGACAGCAGGCAGCAGAAGTATCCTGCAGTACTGCATTCTAACCACTGCGCCACCACAGCTCTTTAAGGGGGAAAAAAGATGTAGAATGTTAACTTGGTACTATTCACTTGGAAAGGAAAATAATATTTAATTATGTGACTAAAAAAGGGAAAAGCTTTTTTTAAAATTTAAATTGTGATGTCTTCATTTAATAAAATGCCTAAAATCAATAACAAAGTGGATGAACTTTTGATCAGACACAGAGGCCACCCATTGAAATTTAATCCTAGAAAAATAAAGATTAAAGAAAAGATGTTTTGTTTTAATTTAATGCATATTATACAGTATAAAATATAACATACCACCTGATGGGCTGGTTTCAAAAAAGGGCAGGACCAATTCATGGATGTCATAGAGATCAATGGCTATTAGCCTTGATAGCAGTGAGACTGCCTCTGAAATTCCTCTTCTGAGACACCAGTGGGCTTTCTTATGCAGCTAATTGGCTGCTATTGCACTATATGGCCCAGGGACCAACCCAGCAGTTGTATGTGTTCTTATGTTTTTATATATTTTTCATGGCTGGTTTATCTAGCCAGAAGATTGTTGGGCAAAGAAATGGCAATTATGTGAGGCAGCAACTTGAGAAGGCTGATCGTATTTTTTCTCAGTGTGTTTTAAAAGTCAATGTATTTCGTGCTGCTCTCTTGCATGACTTTGTTTGAAATTATAAATATAAATCTGATTCTCATCGGAACTGCAGCATTTAAAGGAGCAGAATACTAGAACTTTTTAAACAAATTGTCCATGAATCATAGAAATTAGGCACAATATTTGAACTATTCCTTTTTTTCCTGTCAGAATGTTTCTGTATTGAGAAGGAATAGCTTTTAAAACACCTCTGAGACCACAATTACATTGCAAGGGAAATATTGATTATATTACTAAAACCTGACCATGAATTCTGCAGTGGTTTTCTGTCACAACAATTTTATCTATTTTGAATATGACTCTGAAGAACATTTTATCTCCCTTATATTTTTTTTTCAAATCATTTTAATGCAGCTGCTACTTCTTAAGCCTGCATATCACTCCCTCAGTACAGAACTACAAATGTTTTATCCTATTTCCTTCGTGCTACTTCTGCACTACATCTCATATTTGGTTATTATTTGTCATATTATTGCTTGCTACTGACTGTGTGAACATTTTTAAAAATTAATGTGAATCTTATTTACAAAACATAAAGAAATACCACAGAAACACATAAACCACAACAATTCTAATTTGATTGCTGGTTTAACCAATAACTCAGCCCAGAATCTATTGGCTTACTTAAATAATGGAAAATAATGTGCAAATGTTTCTGTACTTATTGGTTTCGATGTAAACAAAATTTATAATGATAAAAAAGTAGCTTCAGTGCATCTAACTCAGAATTACCTAGATAATACAGTGTGTTCAGAGTATTAACCACTTTATTTCCTAAGATCTACCATAAATTACTTCATTTCTATTTATCACATCTTCAGGATTCCAAACACTACAATTTTATTTTTGTTTCGCAGCAAAGGACACGCAAATATCTCCCTGGCTCCAGATCTTGCATCCATGGCTGATTCCAAAAGAGCAATGAGTCTTCATTCTTTTGTACTCTTTTGTTGAATAGAATCATGAACTTTCAGCATGCAAAGCACTTACTCTATCATTTTACTACACTTGTAGACCAATGCTGTGATCTTTTGGTGGCTCTGCTTCTTTTCTTCCTGTTGGAAGAAATATATACCTAAAAAAAAAGCCATTTTCATCTGTGCTTTGGGTCTCTCTCTCTCTCTCTCTTTTTCAGAAGGCTGCTTGACAAACAATCAAAATAATGGAATTTATTTCCTTATTATGTACATTTGCCTGGCATTGAATAATTATTTCCTCCTCCTTCCCCTTCCCCTTCCCCTT
>JANHFL010000900.1:36878-51230 GCA_032468155.1 Oxyrhabdium leporinum
ATTTATAGATTCATATATACTGCTTCACAGCCCCCTCTAAGAGGTTTACAGAGTCAGTATATTACCCCCAACAATCGGGGTTCTCATTTTACCAACCTCGGAAGAATGGAAGGCTGAGTCAACTTTAGTTGCTCAGGATCAAACTGCTGGCAGTCAGCAGAATTAGCCTGCAATACTGCATTCCAACCACTGCGCCACCATGGCTCCTTAATACATTTTAGATTACATCATTTCCAATAAGAAATGAGTTCTCAGAAATGACTTCATTGAAATTAAATAAGAAATAACATTTCAGAAATGACTTCATTTAATTTATGTAGAATAAACGGTGAGATTGCTGGGATGAAAGGGAATTAATACTTCATTGAAATACATGCTTTTGTAGCACGCAATAATTGTTCCATTTGGGAAAGAAGTTATTGCATACATTAAGTTAATTCTGAGATTCAGTATTTTTAGATGTTTGTATTCTTTTGAAGTGTATTCCTATCTCATGGGAATTGACTTCTGAATAAGAAAGAATATTTTCTGTATCTTATTTACAACTAATTGATGTATTGTTCAGCATTGGAAAGACAAATATATGGCTCCAACTATTCAATGATCTGCAGAATTCATCAGCATACGTAGATTATCTATGAATGACTATAATGAATTATAACCTCCATTTATTGAAATATTTATTGTACAATTTTATATACATAGGTTTGTCTGTGCATATAAGCCCTATACGTTTTTGTTTTTGTTTTGTTTTTAGCTTTCTTTCCTCCCCACTTCTTTTATAATTACATGTATACATCCATATCTATTTCTGCTTTGGCTGTCAGAAAGAATTGAATCTTTCTGGCAATCAGTTTCTTTTCTTTTTTTCATCTCAAGTACAAATAATGACTCATGCCAGCTAATCCACAAAAGTGCTATTCCTGCCATTTCCCACCATCTGTTTTCCAACCTTTTCTTTCTTAACACGTGATGAACTTTCACCCTTTTTTTGCTCCAACCTTCCCTTATCAAAACCTAGAAATCAATTCCACAAAAAGGTTAAACAATGTATTTGTTATTAATATTAGCTATAATAATAGAATCCTGCAAGTCTGACAATGCCTTATTCCTACAATTCTCAGTAGCCACTCATGTGAATTAGGGCAGTGTCTGTCTTACTCTCTTGTGTATACCCTCTTCTTCTTCTTTTGGACTTAAATTATATGTTTCCCATTGCTGCCTTGCCAAAGGATCTGGATTATTCCTGCAAATCCTTTTTCTTACTCTCTGCAACAGACTAACTGCATTAATTTTATACATATATGACTGTAAATGTATATATTATGACAATAAAAATATGACAACAGTGACATGGTTTTGAAAGTACAATAGTTACCAATAGGTTGTAAGGACATAATAATATTCATTCACAAATCTAAAATAGTGTTGAGTCCCATTTCTTTTGGTGTTTTAAAACTGAGGATATATAATATAATTAATAATGGAAGAGTGGAATGGAATGGAATGGAATGGAATGGAGCAGAGTGGAGTGGAGTGGAGTGTGTAGAGTAGAATGCAATGGAACAGAACAGAACAGAATAGAACAGAAGAATAGAATAAATATAAATAATTTTTATCCCACCTTACTTAATTCTCCCTCCTCAACCTAATGTTCCCACAAACAACTATCTTGTAAGGTGCATTGGGTTGAGAGAGATTGGCAGGTCCAAAGTCATCCAGCCCACTTTCACACCTAAGGTGGGACTCAGTCTTCTGGTTTCTGGCATGGTGCCTTAATCGCTAGACAAAACTGGCTATATATTTCCTATTACATTGTTAGTTAGCCATATGATAAAAGGAAACTTGTTAGACAAAAATAAATTCCAGAAAGCTACAAAATAATTCATTTCCATGGTAAACCTGAGCAAAATAACTCTTCAGCAAGAAACACATTTTACACTACATCTCATCATTATTACTAGGTTAATAAAGTATTGGTTAACCAGTTATTTAGGCTTATTAAGGTGAAATAAGAGGGCAATATAAGAACACAGACTCACCATTGAAGTTAACACTTCGTATATATCTCAGTAGCTTCTTGCCCCCTGCATGTTCCATCTCTGGACAGATCCCAGAATAATCACTGCACAGATCCTTGTTCATCTGATGGAGGGCATGAGCCATGGCATAAACAGCATCGATCACAAACTGCACTCTACCTTCCTGTTCATAGTGGGAGTCTTTTCCGATCCTTTCCTGTCCTACATATTCAAGCATACAGAGATAGGGGAGATTTTGATGAACATCAGATAAAAGCATTAAGTATACATCAAAAATAATGGATGTGAATGAGAAGAAATAGTAGTTATTTGAAAAGGACATTCCTAAAAAAATTCTAAGATGAAATCCATAATGAGACTTAGATCATTTCAGGAAATGCTGAAAAAATGATTTGAAGCCAAATAAGCAGTAGTTTGGGAGAATATTCTCTTTCTCTCTCTCTGTCTCTCTCCCTCTCTCCCTCTCTCTCTTCCTCCCCCCGCCCTCTCTCTTCTCTGCTTTGATAGACAATTCACACTGAACTTTTCTTTTTTTTTCTAGGCTGCACTCCTAAATAGAGAATCTCATGAGGAAAATCAACACCATTTGTTACAGCAAAATAATTTGCACAAGATCAGAATCAGGATCCCTCTGTGGCCAGAAATATTCACTTGATCAACTTTTCTTTAGAAAAGTCACTCATTTTCCATTCATCTGTAAAGTATGCAATCCATCATTATGGACAATGAGCTAAATATAGGACATGTTCTCCAAAAGCATTGCTGCGTGGTTAATAATTAAATCACATTCTAACATAAAATAATAAACTTGGGGGTTGGGGAGAGAGGGGATAAAGGATATCATACTCTTAAACTGTTTGGGGGAGCTTTTTTTTCTGAAATACATGTTTTATGTATTCAAACATTTTGTAAGCGGACTGAATACAGAACCAACTCTGACCCCACGATTGGGATGATAGAATGGCTATTCATGTTTGCAAAACTTTCAGTGGCCGCCTGAGGTGTTGCTTTAGAGAAAGCTACACTCTATCTGTGAGACTGGACTTAGAGATCCAACAACAATGTAGTTTGCAGTGGACATTTTGCCAAATAACTCATAACTATTGCAGAATTGACAGTGGAGGTCTTCAGAGCTGTGGTACAGGAGAATTTCAACATAACTTCCCTAAGGCACAGAGTCTGAAACAGCTAGGAAATTCATATCTACCATGGTAACCATGGACTGGTTGATGATCCAGATCATCAAAAGTTTGATATACATTGAAAGTCCCACATAAGATATAGTTTCTAATGTGTGCAGTTTCAGTGTGATTTGGTTTTTTCAGTCATTAGAATCTTTGTCATGTTAACATCAGCTATTTTTCTGATTCCTATGGAGCTCTTCCATGCTACTCCTCATTGAATGATGCCTGACAAGTGCTTTGAAGGTTTGAAAGAAAGCCATAATGATATGGACCTATAGGTTGTTTTTTGTTTGTTTGTTTGTTTTTGTTAAAATCAAATCCCTCCTTAGCTATTAATGCTGTATTGACTCCTTTTCCAGCTCTCTGGCATCTTTCTTCCCTGTAGGACAGAGCTAATTGTGTTTTGTAAAGATTGTAAAAGTATCAAAACTTTGATAACAAGAACCTGATAACCCAGGAGTCTTTCCTATTTTACTCTTTTGTATAGCTTCACAAACTTCCTGTCTAGTGATAGATCTATTTATAATTTGTCTCTGTTTGTCTATAATCCAAGGTAAATTGTGTTTCTTTAGATAGTCATTTCTATTCTCTACAGAAAATGTTACTTCCATTATATAAATTATTGTAATGCTGATGCAATGCTTTTTCTATGGCTGCAAGAGAGCCATGTACCTCTCTCTTGTAATTTCAATATAATGTTCTTTTCTTAATTTATATGCTAGTCACCTGCCTTTTATTTGCAATACTTTTTACTACATAGAGTTCATTTTTATTTCAATTTCCCTTGCTCTTAACATAGATAATTGCAGTTGTAGAAGTGTAATTCTTTGAGAAATACTTGTCTCCTCTAGAGAATGTTTTAATTCTTTTCACTTGTCTTTATTTAATTCAAAATAGTTAGTGTTTTCTCTTGACTCTTCTACTCTTGATGTACAACTGGACTTAATATTCTTATTGGATCAGAGAGTATTCCTTTGGATAAACATTTATATTACTGAGTATATGCATCAATTTGATGAGAATGTGTTTATATATTTTACAAACATATTGTGAAATGCTTTGTAAAATATATAAGGCAAAGCTGCTACAGTGAACCACATCATTGCCTCCTGAAGTGGCCTGATCATTACGGCCCCATCACACACTATGGGAGATTATCACATCAACCCCATTAGGTAGACCAGACCAGGAAGTCAATTCCACTGGAAGGTGAAAGCTACTTTTACTGAAATTAATAAAAGAATTTTGCAAATCTGATGTATTGTATCTCCTCCTCCTCCTCCTTATATTTGAATGCATTAGGTAGATGCCTGTCTAAGCTGCTTTCAAATGTTATCTGGACATTCTGGACTTAAAAATGGTGTCAAACTCATGGCCCGTGGGCCAAATGCATCACATTGCTTCCCCATGGGCATGCATGCCCATGCCCAGTTTAGAGAAGGGGAAAAAAGTCGCAATATGTCACGTGACGCCGCCGTGATGAGGTGAGTTTGACACCCCTGCTTTAGACCCTTTTGCTTAAACAACAGCTTTTGCATATCTCCATCAAGGAAATCTTTCTTATTTGCTACAGATTATTCAGAGCTCATCTAAGGATTTGCAGGACTTCACATGTTATAGACAACCATCAACCGTGTCACAAATATACAACATAATGATTATCATTATGTGTACTAAGACATGTTCCTAAGGCAAAACTATATATCCTATATCCATCACTCTTAGCACTTAGATTTCTTTGCAGATAAGCCCATTTCATTCCCATGTAAAGTCCCATGATAGCCCTGTGGAATCAGAAGAAGTTACATCTAGTCTAACCTTCTGCCACATGCAGGAAAAATATTCAATTATTCACAAGAAGTGGCTGTCCAGCCTTGTTTTAAAAATCTCCAGAGATGGAGTGCCCACAACTTTCATAGGTAGACTGTTCCACTACTGAATGGACCACTCTACATGGAAGCTCTTCATTCTATTTAAGTAAAAATCTAGGACGCTTTGACTTAGATACAGAAATAACAGTAAAACATTTTTAGTGGCTATGCTTTCCTGGAGAACTTGAAGTATAGTTGCCCCTCCCAGTAGCATTCATACTGGAAATGTTTCTCGTCTAATCAGATAAGGTTAGTTTTAACTGATTCTCATTTTAAAGCTATTTTATCTGCTCACTCTATCTCTATATTGAGTGATATATATCCTAATATATTGCAGTATACATATTAAAGTATTGATAACTACATTTATTTCAAATTATGACAAATCTGAGTTTTTGCAAATAAATATGTTATTTTTGTTATAGTTGTATAGCAAGATATCAGATAGAAACATGACATGTACACAATTCATATGCAAATTAAGGTTTTAGAATATGAAACAAGATTTTTATTAATCTGCAAGAAATACAAACTGGATTTCATAGGAATGATGCTAACTGCTCATTAGTGACAACTGTAGAATCTTGTGAAAATCTTTAACAACTGGTTACAAATAAGATCTAAGAGGAAATACATATTTTCAATGTTTCCTAGAATTCCCTTGTTCCCCTTGTAGTCAAACTATGAATAGGTCAGACACACAGTTTTAGCAATGGTACCACATCACTTGCTTTCAAACTCAATGAGTCGGAGAGAACTACATTATGGATATGCATCAGGTTTCTCTGAAGTTTAAATGTTTACTCAAACTAGATTGAAGTGGAATTGCTGTAAAATGACTTAAGAACTGTACTGGGGTGTCTCTGGAGAATCCATGCATTATTTAAACATTACAGAAAGACAGCCATTGTGTCTGCAAAAAAAAGTGACATGTGTTGTGGTTTCTCCATAAATGCTAAAATTGGAAACTGGGGAAGAGAACCAAGAAAAAAAAGGACTTTAGGGATTTTAAAGATAATTTCTACATCAAAATACTTGTTACACTGCAGTTTTCTCATGATAGTCAATGAATCTTCTTTTGAGCATGAGCTCTGAGTAGAGCCAGGTGGCTTCAAAACCCCTAATCCCAATTGAATGAAATACTTTAAAAATCACATGACAACTTAAAACCACAATTGGGACCAGAAATTTGGTCCTTAAGTGAGTCAAAACTGATTAGGACCTTTTTTTGCTGTGATTATTAAGCAAATCATGTAGCTATTAAATGAATTTGGCTTTCCCCATTGAGTTTGCTTGTTGGAAGCCAGCTGGGAGGCTTGTAAATGGTGATCATGTGATCCTGGCACGCTGTAATCATTGTAAATACATGCCAGTTGCCAAGTCCTGAGTTTTGATCACAAGACCATAGGGATGCTGAGACATCGTAAGGACTGTCATAAGTATGGGGACTACACTTTTTCAGAACCATCTTAATGTTGGCCATTAAATGAAAGGTTGTAAGTCGAGGGCTACTTATATACATTTTTAAGATACAGACCTTTTTGCAGATATTGTATCTATATTTATTTATTCCTTTGAATCTTCAGATCAACATTTGAATAGTTCCTATTTAAATTAGGTCAAATTTAGAGACTAATCATTCTCCTATTTTGTTTGTTCTTTCCAAATGATGATGGGAAGCACTCCTCTTTCTCTTCCCCAGAACATGGCAAATTACACATAGACATAGAATATTAGAGTTGGAAGGGACCTTGGAACTCTTCTAGTCCAACTTCCAGCAGGAGACCCAATATCATTTCAGGCAACTGGTTGTCCAGTCTCTTGGTCTGCTCTCCATTGGTTATTTAGCTATTCCATTGGTTGATTGCTCTCACCTTTAGGAAATTTATCCTTAGTTTTAGGTTTCTTGTTTCCGTGGTTGTTTCTTGTCTCGCATTTGGGTGCTTTGAAAAATACTTTGACCCCCCTCATCTTTGTAGGAGCCCCTCAAATATTGGAACAGTACTATCATGTCACCCCTCATTCTTCTTTTCATTAGATTAGATATACCCAATTCCTGTAATTGTTCTTCATATGTTTTAGACTCCAGTCTCCTAATCGTTCTTTTTGCTCTTCTCTGACTTTTTCCAGAATCTCAACATGTTTTTTTACACTGTGGTAATCAGAACTGGATACAGTATTGCAAGTGTGGTCTAACTAAGATTTTGTAAAGCAGTATTAGAACTTCACATGATCTTGATTCTAACCCTAGAATTGCATTGTTTTTTTTGGGCTGCTGCCACATACTCTTGGTTCATATTTAAGTGGTTGTCCACTAGGACTCTAAGTTCCCTCTCACATATTATTAATAAGTAATAATAATAATAGCTAATATGTAATAATTACATATTAATTAGTGTACTTAACATGTTTAATAAAACTAAAGGTTTATGATTGTCTTGTCGTCAGAGGTAAATCATGTTGACTGAATCAGCCTCTTCAGTATAAACTTTTTGCAACACTTACTGTGGTGAATCCAAATTATCTCACACAGACCAAGATTAGGCCATCAGCAAGTTGCTTCAGTACTTTGAATGTAACTGAACTAGATTTACAGTTGCCTGGTGGATGCATAATACATTTTCTCTGGATAACATCTAGTTTGTCAAAGTCCTTTGAATCATAATATTTTGTTGTGATCTCACTAGTATAGAATTAAATAGAATTATTGCCACTCATAAATGAGACTCCCTTAAGTTTTTCTTTCGGCAGATGCATGCTATTACTTTCTTATGTTCAGTTTAGAATGATTTAAGACATATGTATTACTAGCAAGCTAAATCTCTGCATCATTTAATGTTGATTCCTATATGTCTTTTCAGTTTTTTCTTGGGTTTGGTTCAATGTATCTATCAAAATCAAACTGAAGATCCAAGTATCAAAATTCTATCTAAAAAGGGATCTTATCAATTCTATCCAGTCTTAACAGTCCAATTCTGTTACATCAACAATCCATCCATTTCTTTGTCATTAAAATGCTGATTGAGTTCAGGAATATTCTTAGGAATCCTTTTTTAATGAAGGCCTGTGTGGGTAAGTTTAAATGTCTCATGCAGAATAGTCATATATTTTGTCAACAGTTCTTTAAATGTTATTCACAAAGGCCCTCAGAAATTTGCCTTGCATTAATCAAATCATTAACATTGATCAAAGCAAGTCTGAATATAAACCTGCAAGGACAAAAGATTATTTCTGAGGTTAGTTTCAAGTTTCTCAGGGAATTAGGTGACTGAAATTGCCAACTTTTCTTCTTTCAGTAATGCTTTTCATATCAAGAAAAAAGATGTTTTGATCTTTTTTTACTTGACCTTTATCTACATGATTTTCTTTGTAAGTCATGGAAAGTATATTTCCCCTCCTAATAATTTTGCTTTCTACCTACTATATTGTACATTAAAAGGATATTTTTGTTCAGTTCCAACTTCTAATACCACCTGGAGTATCTATGATAAATTTGTGATATCTTGGAGACTACAAAGGCTAATTGCTCATCAAGAAGCTCTTTCTGCAATCAGGAAGATAATGCCTGTTATGAAACCAGCACATGTCACATTCTATTTCTTAAAAAAAAATCACTATAGCAAAGTAAAAACATATGTGAGTTTATTGTTGTAGCCACGAGTCAAAATATACGTAATATACAATAAAATAATAGTAGCGTAGTAAGAGTACAAAATGAAATAATTTTAAAAAATGATATAAGAATGTTAAGACTAGATAAAGCTATAGGTACAACTAAGAACTCCTGTGTTTATTTTTAAGTTTGAATGACAACAGAACATCAGGAACAACCTGGTTGCTAACAGTTGGAAGCATCTTTGCAACAAGATAGATCAATTGTTTGAGGTCCAGCAATAAGAAAAGTCTGCATGGATCCAAACCACAGTCATTGCTTTCAAATTATAACGACAAATTCTAACTCAATTTAACCAATTGAGTAGTATTTCTCAGAATTAAGGAAAATCCTACTAAAACTCTCTGTCAAATTGAGTTAGAATTTGTCTTTATAATACGTTTTACACTATCTGATACAAAGGCTGTACAAAAGTTTATTTATTTGTATTCTGCCTTTATCACATTTATAAATAACTCAAGGCAATGAACATCTCCAACACAACTTTCTCCTCCTATTTTCCCCTGCAACAACCACCCTGTGAGATGAGATGAGTTTAGCTGAGAGAGAAGGAGTCACCCAGCTGGCTTTCATGGCTAAGGCAGGACTTGAACTCACAGTATCCTGCGGTCTTAATCACTAGACCAAACTGGCTCTCTGTGTAGATCAGGAGTGTCAAGTTGGTGGCCCATGGGCTGGATGCATCGCATGAAGGCCACACCCACCCCAGCTCCGCATATGGGAAAAACATCATGAAACGTCACATGACGACAATGTGATGCCGCAAGTTTGACACCCATGGTATAGATAGATGGGAAAATGTGCGCCAGCATGTTTGCCCTTAAAGAAAATGTAATTATTTTGAATAATGTGAAGATTTAGATCTCAGTTCAGATGTTTGCATACTGGAGAAAATTTATAGGAATTAGGAGCTATCCGCAAATTAGGGTGTGTGGGTCAAATTTTTCAACTTTCAATTTCCAAACATTAAGGGTACTCAAAAGCTGTGGCATGCCTTGGGGATTGTAAAGATATTTTGGTTACTTTAATATAATTTAGTTGTGCTTGGTAAATAACTACATAAATATCGTAACTTTTTAACATTTTGTTTGTTTCATTCTGCATTGCTCAGGTAAGGTAAATAGGTAAATAGCCAGCAACAATTTTGGAGGGCAGCGATTGTTCCCTCCCCCCAATCCTATGTACTCCCCCACCACTATCCAAATTTGAAAAAAAAAAGATATCTGGGGTCTAGGTGGATTTTCCTGCTGCAGTTTTAAATTAGTCATTCCCTCCTTATGTCATTTTGAATAATACTCTCGCCCATTTTGACTGGTGTATTTTATTTGAGTAATCCTAACATTACTTCTATTTCATAGAGACAGGAATGGCCTCTCAAATGAGTTAGTGGCTACCGTGGTCTCTTAGAGCAGTTTTTCTTAATCTTTGCAACTTTAAGATATGTGCACTTCAACTTCCTGAATTCCCTAGCCAGAATGGCAGGAATGCTATAATAGACAAAGGATCTAAAATTGTTTTCTAAAGAGTTTGGTTTAAAATTCGGCAGAATATATTATTCTTATTCTTATTCTTATTCTTATTCTTCTTATTCTTCTTATTTTTATTCTTCTTATTCTTCTTCTTCTTATTCCTATTCTTATTATTATTCTTATTATTCTTATTATTATTATTATTATTCTTATTATTCTTATTATTATTCTTATTATTATTATTCTTATTCTTATTCTTATTCTTATTCTTATTATTATTATTATTTACTTCATTTATTAATGGCATGAATATGGGACAGGATCAGCTTAATGGTACAACAGGATATGTCCATAGATGACATTAACCAATGCTTACTTTATATACTTAAGAAATGACAATGTATTTAGATGTTTTACTGCTGCAAAGGAGATCAGATAGGAATAGCACTTAGACTTATATGCTGCTTCATAGTGCTTTACAGCCCTCTCTAAGCAGTTTACAGAGTCAGCATATTGCCCCCAACAATCTGGCTCCTTGTTTTATGGACCTTGGAAGGATGGAAGGCTGAGTCAACCCTGAGTCATTCATAATCAAACTCCTGAAGTGAGCAGTGAGTCAGCCTACAATACTGCATTCTAACCACTGCGGCACCATGGCTGAGATGCCTGCATACTCATTATTTAATTGATTTAATCAATATATAGAACTCATGAAGCATGTGTGCAAAGGCCCATTCTTTCTGAATCCTCCCAACCTCTCACACTAAATTAAATGTCAAGACAAGGTATCATGAGGAATCAACTCCCATGAAGCATTTTTAGATAGGAATAGCTGCAGAGTGATGAGTAAAATAAGAAGCAAATAAGCATTTTAAACCAAAATAAAATGCACAAGCCCCTCACATAAGTATTTCATTGCTTGAGATATATATATACTAAAAGAGGACAGATATTTACTTGTGAGTTTTCATGTGGGTAAGATATATTCTGATAGCCAAGCTTAGAGTGCAAATAAATTCAAAAGTCTGCATCTGAAATATTTTCTTTAAGGTCAGTAATAAAGTTCAATCATGACATGACCACAAGCGCTGCCTTTAAAGTTATCACTCACAGTGTATATAATGAGGCAAAATTTGCCCTCAAGCATGAAAGCACAACTCGTGGTATGGTTAAGGGGACATAAGCATATTTGTCAAATGAGACAAACAGGGTTGCATAAGACAACTATTATGGTCTTAAGAATATGGACCTGTCTAGTCTAAGAGGTTCATTTCTATTTGCTTCAGGGTTTTGGCATTGCTGTCTCTTTTTGGACATACTTTTTCATTAATAAGTCTAATAAACATAAATCTGGTTGTATTTAGCCTGAAGATTTTTCTTCTTTTTTAAAAGAAAAAAATGAAGGGAAGATAGGGTAGCATTCTATAAAATCTGCCCTGTCAAAGAAGAGAAGAATGAGAAAAGGACAAGGGCCAATGCAATGAAAGTAAAGTAAAGAGACTGAGGCTGAATTTGTGGAAGAATTCATGATAGTAAGAATTGCTAAACAGAGGAAGACTCGGTCTAGAACAGGGTTGGGCTTCACCCTGATGATCTTAATTTGAGCAGGACTATATAATTAAAAAGATTCCTTCCAAGTCATATTATCTGATGATTCCCTGGATAGATTAATAACCCATTCAGCCTCTGCATCACAGAATTTGTAAAAGAGAGGAGAATTATAGGCTTACTTGCCTATAGTTCTTCAATCATATGCATCAGACTTCTATTAAGTCCACAGCTGTATAAAATAGTTGAAAGGGGAATACAGAGGTTTAATGTTATGTGTCTGCAGCAACTGGCCCATTCTGAATGAAGAAGTTAGTTTCTCAGTTTGTCCCTGCTCTGAATGGTGGCAATAAAATTTGTTCAATATAGCCTAGAGAAAGTAATGAAGGGGGGAGGGGGAGGGAAGAGGAAAATGAAGCTTCAGATGAAGATCCCAAGGGACATTGTTTCAATATTAACCATAAATTAAAATAACTGATTTGAAAAGGTGTAAGTGAAAGGGAAAATATGCATTAGCATATTTGTCCTTTAAAAAGTCATTTTGAATAATGTGAGAAGTTAGATCTCAGCTCAGATGTTAGCACACTGGAGAAAGTTTATAGGAAGATTTGAAAAATAATTTTCTTCCTTTAGCTAGCTATATATTGGCCCTAGTAAGATCTTTCTACTTGACTCAAAGAAAGAAAAAAAGCTTCTGACTTAGAGGTAGGATTAATATATTTACTTATTTTGGAAAAAAACATAGCTCAGCAATAGCTAAAAGTCTATGGAGATTCTCAGTCACCCAGGTCATAGTTGAAAAAGGTGCTTTTTCAGGACGCAACTGAACTTTCTTGTTTGTTTGTTTTTTCATTGAAGATGTTTCGCTTCTCATCCAAGAAGCTTCTTCAGCTCAGACTGGGTAATGGAAGGATTTATATTCCTCTTATTTTTATTTTTAATTTTTAATATAATAATTCCATCTTCGATTGAACAGTGTGTTATCTGGGTACAAATATCTTTGTTAAACAATAATCAAAATTGCAATATCATTCATTACATTAATATTAATTCTACAATATTAAAATAGTAATATTCCACATATTAATACTACAATATTAAAATAGTAATATTCAACATACTAGTCATAATATTTACTTATCTCTTTTAACATATCTTCTTTATTTTGTTTCCCTGTTTCTAACTTCCATTTTTATTATTTAACCAAAGATAAAATAGATCCCAAACTGTATAGTATTCGATTTGCTCTTTCTCTTTAATTGCCAACGTTAATCTATTCATTTCTGCACATTCTACTATTTTCCTAATCGCATTCTCATCTGTAGGCATTTCTTCACTCTTCCAATGTTGTGCAGATAGGATTCTAGCAGCAGTTAATATATGTATAACTAAATATGCATTTTCCTTACTGCATTTTTCAGGTAGAATCCCCAATAGAACTATTTCTGGTTTTAAATCAATATGCTGTTTTATTATTTTTTTTACCAACCACCTATGTATTTTTGTCCGGTATTTTTCTTTTTTGCTTTCGGGCAAGTCCGCCAGATATAATAATATGACCCAGGTATTTGGTGGCACTTCCAGCATTTAGCCAATTTGTCTTTAAACATCCTTTGGCTTAACTCAAATTCTTTACAGGACGTCTATAAATCCTATTCTCCAAAGCCCCCCAAGGGCAGAACAAGAAGTCCTGGGTGGAAACTTGTGGAAGAAAGATCCAACCTAAAATTAAGAAGACGTTTCCTGAAAGTGAGAACGATTAATTATGAATGGCTTGTTCCCAGAAGTTGTGGGCGCTCCATCAGGGGAGGATTTTAAGAAGAGGCTGTGGGCGGTCATTTGACCAGGATGATATAAAGAGGGTCTGCTGCTTGAACGGGTGGGTTGGACTAGAAGACCTCCGAGGTCCCTTCCAAGACTTCTATTCTGTGGTTAAACTTCCCTTCTCACTTATCAAAATTCACTTAGAAAGGAGTTTTCCAAAGCACCAAGAAGGCAGGAGAAGAAACAACGGATGGAAACTCATCCGGGAGAGAAGCAGCCTGGAATTGAGGAGAAACTTCCTAGCGGTGACGACGATGAATCAGTGGAACTCCTTGCCACCAGAGGTTGTGCGTGCTTCGTCGCGGGAGGCTTTTAAGAAGAGACTTTATTAATCTCTCTTTAAGAGAGTCACTTGTCTGAAAAGGTGTAGGTTCTCCTGTGGGGTTGGACTAGAAGACCTCCAAGGTCCCTTCCAGCTCTATTCCGATTTGGAATGTGTCATTTATCTCACAAATAGCCCAGCTTTTTTTCCTACGTGAGAAGCAGGCGGGCCTCTCGTGTTAAAATGCATCACCCAGAAGGCTAGTCCTCAATCAATTTTGTGTTCCTCCACCACCAATAGACTGAAACTTAGCAGGGCTCAACTCTCTACCCGTCTGGCCTCTGCGGTGCTGTCAGATCCATCGGCGTGCCTCTGGGTGTGTGTTTGTGGTTGCTGCCTGGAGGTACCATGGTAAATGTGGTCCAAATGGAACAAGAGCACAAAGGGCCAAGGGGACGGACAGGACTGACATATAAATG
>JANHFL010000900.1:51330-61689 GCA_032468155.1 Oxyrhabdium leporinum
AATTGCAAATCATGTCCCTCCAAAGTCAATAGTCTTTTGTTCCTCAATACAATCCATTCTTTCACCCAAGTGAGTACCTCAGCCTGATAATGTAATTCCCAATTCAGTAACCCAAAGCCTCCTCTATTTCTCAAATCTTGCAACATTTTTAGACTTATTCTTGCTTTTTTCTCTTGCCAAATAAATCTTAATATTACTTTATTGAGTTCCTCAAAGTATTTTTTTCCAGTTTTATTGGAATTGTTTGAAATAGATATAATAATCTTGGCAATTATTCATTTTTACTGTAGCTAGCATATCTATCAGTGATAGTTGCAGACTTTTCCATTTCTCCAGATCTGTTTTAATTTGTTGCATCAATTTATAATAATTTTATATTTGTATAAAAAGGATTTATATTCCTTGACTGGATGGTGGGGAATGAACAGCTTTCTGCAAGGAATATAAACCCTTCCATTCCCCACCATCCAGTCAGAGCTGAAGACGCTTTTTGGATGAAAAGCGAAGCATCTTCAAAGAAAAAAAGGAAAAGCAAGAAAGAAAAAGCAAGAAAAGTCCAGTTGCCTCCTGAAAAAGCACCTTTGGGTACCTCAGGAATCCATTTTCATACTAAACCATTCAAAATAGCATGCATGCAGAAAGTGTTGACTTAAGTCAACACTTTAAGATAAATGTAAATAAGCAAAGGCTAAGCTTAATGAAAAAATCTCTAAAAAGAAACAGCAATGTCAGACTCCTGAGGCACATAGAAGTGAACCTCTTAGAATAGTCAAATCCATATTTTTAGAACCATAATAGAGATTTATCTCATGGATCCCTGTGGTTTGCTAGAGGTAAAGACAGTATATTGTGAGGTTATAATTGTAACTATAATTCATTATGTTGTAGCGTTTAAAAAAATATTTTGAACTCTCTATGTATAAGGATATGGAAGTTATTCAGAGTCCTTTTGGTACTGTAGTAGCACAACAATAAAAAATCAATGAGTCAGTCAACTGTGAAGCCTTTGAAAAATGCAGAATTTACTTTGCATTTTTAATACTGATATTTCCCTACAGATCAAGCAATGTTAGGTAAATTAAGTAAGAATTCTCATTTATTGGTAAAATGGGGGAGGGAAACTGAAGGAAAAAGTTTTAGCATAACGCATGTATAAGATAAAAAAGAAGAGCTACTTTGGTTTAGTCAATTAAGATGAGTCAGAAACTGGGAGATCGTAGGTTCTAGTCCCATCTTAGGCCCAAAGCCAACTGAATGACTTTGAGCCAATTATTTCTCTCAGCCCTAGGAAGAGGACAATCTAAAGTTCTAAAGTTCTAAAACTGCCAAGAAACCTGCAGGGACTTAATCCAGTCCCTTGCCAGACATTGAGTCAAAGGCACCAAAATAGACAAATAAATAAAGACACATAAGATGAATACATACTGTACGGTTAAAAACACTGGTCATTTTCACTTAACAAACAAAAGTAGCAGTGTATTTGGGTCACAGAGAACTTAGAACACATCTGCACACTTCTATATTGCATCTGTATGTAGGTATTTAGATGTAAAAAATAATGCAATTAGTTCCCCTTTTAAGTGTGGTGGAGCTGCTTTGGAGGAAAAAAGTTCATAGATGAAAGAAGATTTCTGAGAAGTAATAGGTGATTGGATCTTTTGTGACTGATCTTTTTTTGGGGGGTGGGGAGTGACAGCAAAAAGAGAGGAAATGAGGGAGGACAGTTTAGAGACATGGAATAAAAGATCTGTCAGCTTGAAATGAAGGGTGCTGATGTGGAAACTGCAATGCATGCAAATTGTTCTATATTTTATTTTCTCAGTAATCAGCCCTTAAAGTAAGAGAGCTCTGTCTTCAGGGACTGTTAATTGCAAGTTTTTTTAAAAAACTTTATTCATAAAAAAAAAATCCCTCCTGATCTTTATTTACAACTCCTGTGGACAAACTACATCAAAGGAAAGTATCACAAAGGGGTGCTGCGATGCTTAGGAGAAAATTTCCAGAAGAAGGATATTGTTATAGTAAATCTTTTAGGGATGACAACAGGAATCAATGGATCTGGCTAAGATGAGTGTTAGTGGCCTACACCAATTGTTCTACACCAAGGGTGTCAAACTTGCAGCATCACAGTGGCATCACGTGACATACCATGACTTTTTCCCCCTTTGCTAAACATAGCGCATAGCGCATGACTCATCCGACCCGTGGGCCGTGAGTTTGACAGCCCTGTTCTACACCAATTGAGAGGAGGCAGGTGCTGTGAGGTGTTCCTCTGGCTGTTTTCGTTAGAACAAACAAACACAAATAAACAAATAGGCCCTTGCTTGCATATGCATTTGCTCCCACTCCTATATCAACACAACAAACTCATCTGAAGTGTTAAGATTAACTATAACATTTTAAAAAATTAAAAACCTACAATATTAACTCTAAAGCATTACGTTTTTTGTCATGTAGAAGGATCTATTCAGTTTACAATGAAGTACAGGTGGCTTATATATCATTCATAAGACATATTACCTAGTTAGTTAATAGGTTACTGTTATATACTGTTACTACCAAATACTAAAAATGAACTGATGTCAAAAGAAGATCAAAAGTGGATTATTTGTGTAATGGTATATTAAGAGTATTTTGTTTCCCTGATAAATTTCTTTCCATTCCAGGCTGGGGGATGGAAGATGGGTTGATAGGCATTGCTTATCCTCCTGCCAAATAGCTATCTTTGACAATTGCTGCCCAGACATGAGCTCATTGTCTGCCCCTTTCACCGAGTTGTACCTCCAAGTCAATTGCACATTTCAGATAATTGGAAAAGCTCTAGGAATCATCTTTCATTTCATATGTTGACACTTAGGATGGTGTCATCCTGACCTCACTTCATTCTGCCCTACTATATACAAGCCAGACAACATTTAAGATAGAGAGCAGTAAGAAGAAACAGCTATCCCTCTTGGGACTTCCTTGGTATCCATGCCAGTCAAAGGGGGCACAGTTCATTGAACATAGTTTATCTGCTGGTATTGTATAATAAATAGATTCATTCAGAGCATCAAAAACATTTGTCTGTAATAAAATAGAAACAACCAATGGACTTTATAAAATAACTCTTTATTGGCTCATTTGTATACAGAGGAGAGACAGTGAATGAATTTATCATTGTTTCAATTTATATCTGCCTGCTCTACTTGTATGGTAGTAAAAGGCTAAAGAATACTGTATTTTTGTAGCACTCTTCTTGCTTGCACAGAACTTCAAAAATTGTGCAAAATTTCAATGTCAGAGAGTTTTAGAATTTTTTTCAAATTCCTTTCTGGTAGCATTTTTGAGCCTTATTTCCTGTTGTAGACCAAAAGTTTATTTTGGGTTTTCCATTACACTTATTGCTGTCACTTTGCAGTTTTTCTAGTTATCCATATGTTCCTGAATTAAAGGGGAACTTCTGATCTTCTCTAAATGTGAAGAGAATTATTTCACAATATATTTCTTTGGATTAACTGAACTATTGGAAGCTAGAGGAGCTGTAGGCATCCATGAGGGGTATCCTTGGGGGTAGGGCAGCAGTGGTCAAGAAGACAAATGATAAACCATATAACTGGTACACTACAGGATGCAAGTACAAAAGATTAATAGAGTATAGCTTTGACTGCATGTTTCAACATTGTGCCAGCATTGGATGCCATGACAGAGTTTCCATTGAATCCATTGAATTGAGATCCTATCTTCTAAGAACAAGAATTCATTCAGCCCCAGTTACTATATTCGGTTTTATGGCACACATTCTTCCAGGGCTTGACAGAAGATATATTGAGATGGGAAAAGGAACTTGGTTAAATAAGACGGCTATTTTTTGCAAGTATCCTCTCTTTTGATGAGAAATAACTTTTATAATTGGAAATAGTACAGGCATGCCAGTGTTTTTAACGATGTTTCATAGTCTACTTTTTAAAAAAGTTTTTGTTTGACTATTAATTGCTAGAAACCTTGTAATCATTTGTTGGCAGGCAGAGAAGATCTTAAATGGTCAGCTACCTGTCCATGACAATGGAAGAAAAAAACATAAAAATAAACCAATAATGATAATAATAGAATATCTCTATACTAGATTGCACTGAAGAGAAAAGCATATCAAATGTGCCTTGAAGTGTTAAGCCATTACAGATTGGGCTGTCTCTGAATGCTATTGATGTTCTCCAGAATATGTTGATCGGATAAGAATTCCTATATTGTAATACTGTCCCCATATTTCTTTTCTTGAATAACCCACCAGGAATTCAAGAATGCATGAAGTGGAAATGACTCATTCCAACTATTTTGAGTGTAAAATATATCTGTCTGCAATGGCCATTTACTCTCTGTTTGAAAATTTCCAATAGGGGGAATCAAGGTTGCTATATGCAGCCTATTTCACTACTAAACAGGCCTTTCTTTTTTAGGAAATTTCTCTTAGCATTATATTGAAGCTTTCCTTCAACCAACTGGTCATTAGCCTGGTCTTGGGGTTTCAACTGAGAAGAGGTTTGGCTTCTCCTGCACCTTATTGCAGTCTTCAGGATATTTGTAGATTGCTATATATAGATTGTATATATAGATTGTATTTTCTAAATACAATCTAACCAGTCCTGAGTAGAAGAGGACTATAATATGTTCCTGACACAATGTCTCTGCAATATCAAGACTGTACCAATCATTTTTTAACAATTGAACATCACCTTGTGGTGAGTTTTCTTACTCAGAATTTTCACTGTGCTAATTTATATGAGCTTAACAATAAGAATATCTGTTTCATTATTGCAGCTGAGATACCTATTTGCATATATTTATAATACTGAAAGAATGGTGGTATATAGTTACAGGACTTAGACTTTACTCTTATGGGGCATATAAATAAGATCTAGCAACGTAATGTAGCTTATAAATTCTTACTGTAACATTCCTGAGATTTTATGGCATTAATTTAAAACTGCCCCTAAATGAACATTCAGAGTAATAAAACTAAATCCATAATAATATCTATATCCTTTAGATATTATTTTTTATCTAGAGAGTTTACTTGTCATAATTATATATGTAAAGATTTCATTTGCCAGTAATGCCAAGTTGCATATAACATGTTTATTTTCTGTTTATCTAGAAATAAATTCAACAGTCTCCTGAAGCTGTACTTAAACTCATTTGAATAGACTTTATAGGGTGATTTACTTATTTGAGCTATGAATATAATACAGTTTCATTTTGAGCTCCAAGGCAATAGGATTTTTGTTGTTACTGCTGTTTTTGTTGTAGAATCTCATAGAAATGTACATCGAAGTGGATGTCAGGATAATATGGGTGAAGCTATAACTGCAACACACAGTATGCAGCAAAACAGGTACGTCATTTAAAATTTTACTGACAGCCTTTTCAAAAAAGGAAAAGATAGAAACTCATAAAGCTAGAAATATTCACCTTAAATAATATAGACAATCACAATCAGAGGAAGGAGTGGTCTAAGGGAAAAATAATTGTCTAAGTAAATACAGTTTAGGCATCTTAAGTATGTAGCTTCTCAAATGAGCTTGCCCAAAGCAGAATACCTCTGGAGTTGATGCTTTAGTCTGTTAAAATGCAATACAGTCGTACTAGGAGTCAATGGATTTTACAAATTCCAGTTCAAAGTATGGCCTGTCTTTCCTTTCTTACAGAATATTTATAATTCATTTTAAAATCAGCACAACCATTTGTTCTTTTGCTTTTTAATCTAATGCTTTACCAAGGGTCTTTTTTTTTCTTTTTTCTTTTTTCTTTACCACTGTGTAAAATGGTGTTTAGCGTTCTTCCCAAAGTCTTACATAAAATGAGGCTCTGTTTTGTTTAATCAATGTTTAGGGGGAAATACAACTGGTTGGTTTTTTTACAACATTGATACATTATATGTCATCAAATTGGTGTTGACCATTAACAACCACATATATCTTTTTTTGTAGGATGAGCTGTCTGCCATTATCAATAAACTAAGTTCATCTGTCTTTCTGCTGTTTGACCTTTTCTTCTCTTAACTGCCATCATTCTCAGCATTATAGAATTCTCAAGGGAGTCTGAGATACATCATCATTGGAGCCTGTAAATTTATGCCTCAAGTAAGAACTTTGGATTGATTTGTATCCATTTGTTTCCTATATGGTGGTGCAGTGGTTAGAATGCAGTACTGCAGGCTACTTTTTCTGACTGCCAACTGCCTGAAATTTGGTAATTCAAATCCCACCACGCTCAAGGTTGACTCAGCTTTCAATCCTTCTGAGGTCGGTAAAATGAGGACCCAAATTGTTGGGGGCAATATGATTCTTCTGTAAACCACTTAGAGTGGACTGTAAAGCACCATGTAGTGTTATATAAGTCTAAGTGCTATTGCTATATCTTAGCAAGGTGGAAATTTAAAAAGTTCTCTATCTGGAACAGATTTTGATTTTGTAAAAGAAGAATAACAATAAGAAGATGGTTTAAGCCTAAGCCAAGCAGAATATAAGCATTCAGTAATATTTTTCATGTTTCTTCTTTATTTTAATTTGTGATTTTAACTTGCAGGTTAAAGTTTGTGACTAAATGTGGGCATCAATCACATTTTCTGTTAAAACAATAATTTAAATTGCAGTTTACAATCAGAAGGATTTCAACATCTATCAAAGGGTCAAAATAGAGGAAAACCTTAGGGAAGATGAAGCATATAAGACCATTTATGCCTGGTACAGAGTTTTAAGTTGTCCTGTTTAAAATGACAAACAAACAAACAATACTGCACTCTCTCATTCAATTTGTTAAAAAACAACTCCATGAAAATTTCCTTAAAATAGAATTCTTAAAATAGAAATTCTGTGAAAATGTTCTGAATGGAAGGTAATATTCTTAGACATATTTAATGCTTTTGAAATCCAAAGATAAACTCCCAAGAAAATGTATTCTGTTATGTTTCCTAGTCATGATCCTTCTATCACTCTTAAGGCTAGTGAAAAATGGTTGAAGGATAGTGAAAGGTCACTTGTGTTTTTATCCATCAGTCCAATGTGGCTGGTGGTTAATTGCTATAGCTGATTTCAAGCCCATTAGTAAAATTCTTTCAGTGGCTTGTCAGATTTACACAGAACAATATACACTAGGATATTCAAGTGTTTGAAATCCTGTATTATTCTTGGCTTTACACTTTGTCTTGTTGTGAAAGAAACACTCCAAAATTTCTGCTTCATGACAAATACCTGATAGGAAAGTTGCTTGGTTTACTGCTTGAAACACAAGGAGCAGCAGGACTAATCAGAAAGATTAATGATAGGTACAGTAGAACCTCTGGTCACAACCATAATTCATTCCATAACTTTGGTCGCAACACAATTTGGTCATGACCCAAACTATTTTTTAGAAATTTGGCACTTACAAAAAAAAATGGCGTGAAGGGGAAAATGGCCACTAAGCAAAAAAAAAAAAAAAGTGATTTTTTTAGTTGGAACCCGATTTAGTGGTGGTCAGAAACATTCATGACCAGAGGTTCTACTATAAATTAGAATTTTTCAATCTTTTATCATTATATCATTTGGTATGAAAGGATCCTATGTCTGTGCCATGAAATAGCAAATTAATGATTGGTGAAAACAAATAAATGTCCTGAAATCTATCAGGATTAATCCAGGATAGGTTTTTTTGGGGGTCATAGTTCAAAAATGTACCAGTATACTTGTAATCTATCTTCTAAAAGCAAAGTTCATATTCTAAAGCTTCCAAAATGCAAGTACCATTCCAAAGCTCTGTTTGTACCCTGTGACTGTCTCTTATTTTACACTGGATTAATTTTTAATGTGGCATAAAGGGAAAATGATTAAACACATGTGGAGTAATTATAGCATTATCCATAATTAATTTAATCTAATAATTTATTTTAATTGTTGTCCTCACTCTACCCATCTTTCAGAGAGTGGCTCTTCCACGCCATGCAAAAAAACCTTTTTATTTCTTCTTTTCACTACTTGCCTCAAAATGTCAACTTCTAATATTTATGAATTCTCCAAAATCAAGTATAATGGAATGTGGGAGTGGCCTTGGGGAAAGTAAGGAAAAGATTCTGCCTAGGAAATAATCAGACAAGAGAGGCAGAAGCCCCAGTGGCTTCACAGTCAGAACAAAACAATGGAAAGAACCTTTCAGCAGGAAATTTTGTATTTTCAGTCTTTCAAGATTCTGTTAATGTAGTTTCATAATAATGTAGATTTACTTCATCTAATCTTGTTTCCCATCTGGTTTGTCCGCAAGTGCTGACATCAATCTTGCCTCCTACTCTCTTCTAAAAAAAAAGAATTTCAAGAACAGCCTTCCCATCCTCAAGGAACCCCACTAACCACTGAGCATCTGGCAGCTGTACTGTTACAGCACCAACAGCAAATAAATGTGCAGATGACCAACTTACAGAATGCCATGATACAACTATCACAGAAATTGGGGCAGAGTTCTTGGTGGTGCAGTGATTCAGAGTGCTGTACTGCAGGCTACTTCAGCTAACTACCGGCTGTCTGCAATTTGGCAGTTCAAATCCCTGCCTTCCATCCTTCCAAGGTGGGTAAAATGAGGGCCCAGATTGTTGGGGGCAATATGCTGACTCTGTAAAACTGCTTAGAGAGGGTTGTAAGGCACTATCAAGTTGTTTATAAGTCTAAGTGCTATTGCTATTTGTCTTACCCCATGGCCTCAGAACAGATAGCAGCTCAACCAGTGCACTTATCTTCCCATTTAAGCTTTCTAGAGAAGTTTGGAGGGAGTCAGGATCAATTCCATCAATTCCATTTGTCACTTGGTATGAAATGTTTATGGCTGGAAGACTGGTGGGATTTGACACTGATTGTACCAAAATGACTTTTGTACTGAGCCTCTGGAAGGAAGTAGCTGCTAAGTAGGCAATACTATTCATTGAGGGGAATGATTCAGTGCTAGATAACTATCAAGGTTTCATGAGTAAACTTAAAGGATTTTGGGGATCCTATACAGAGCTAGTTGACAGATTTGGAAGCTCCATCAGGGACAAGGAAGAGCAATGGCATTTTAAGTTGTTTGTTGGAGGTGTAGGGTGGAATGATTTAGCCCTAACTGACCAGTTTAAAGAACAGCTGGCCAATGATTTGAGAGACAATTTGGTGAGACAAGGCACCCCAAATAACCTGAAAAGTTGTGTAGCTTCTACCAAAGTTGTGTAATCAATGTTGTGTGATGTCAATGCCTGACTGGAAAGATTGAAGCAGTGGGAAGTGGGAAGGAGGAAAGGAACTTACAACCTGTCATGTCTCCCAATGACCTTCTTGGAATACAACATTGGAGAACCCAGGCAAAATAAGGTAGTCAGGAGATCATTGGCACCCAGAGAAAAGCAAAAGAAGAGATCAAGGACTATGCTTTTACTGTGACTCCCCACATGAGCTGTGGTGGCACATTGGTTAGAATGCAGTATTGCAGACTACTTCGGTTGATTACAAATTGCCAGCACTTTGGCAGTTCGAATCTCACTGGCTCAAGGTCAGTTCAGCCTTCCATCTTTCTGAAGCCAGTAAAATGAGGACCCAGATTGTTGGAGGCAATATGCGGATTCTGTAAACTGCTTAGAGAGGTCTGCAAAGCATTGTGACGTGGTATATAAATCTAAGTGCTAAGTGCTATTGCTATCTGGCAATGTAGCCAGATCATGCCCAGTAAAAACATCAGTGATGGTCACAAATAATAAAGAAACAAATCAGTGGAGCATGGAACCAACAAATGTCCAGTTCAGTCCCAGACAACACCTCAGAGAAATTTCACCAGCCCCCCTTTAGCAGCTCTGAGGACGGGGTGGGGGGGGGAATCCACTATTTGAGTCAACTGAGCACAGTCAAGTGTATTCAATTACCCCTATTATTGTTATCAGATTCCAGGCAGAAGGTGGAGATTTCTACTCTTCCTGTAGACTCAGGAGTAATTACCAATGTCATAGATTCAGAAACAGTACAGAAACTGATTAGAAAGTATTGACCGGCAGCCGCAAAAGGCAGGACGATTCCTACACATAGTTCCTCAAAGAACACACAGAGTGCTTATCACTTTATGTGACTGCCTTCTTACAAGTACCCATAATCTTGGGAATAGAGTAACTTCAGCTTAATCAGTTACAAGATGGAAACAAGGAACACTTTCATTTTCCTCACCTACATTCCAATAGTATCACTCACTAGCAGTGAAAGCTGACTCTCCCCCATCCCAACTCCGTTGCAGAACAAGAGAAGATCAGCACTGCCAGAAAAGTATGCACACTTCGTAGATGTGTTTGGGAGAAAGAGCTCTCTCTCTCGCTCGCTCTCTCTGTCTCTCTCTCTCTCT
>JANHFL010000900.1:73571-83948 GCA_032468155.1 Oxyrhabdium leporinum
GGAAGGAAGGAAGGAAGGAAGGAAGGAAGGAAGGAAGGAAGGAAGGAAGGAAGGAAGGAAGGAAGGAAGGGAGTTTGTAGAACTTTATATGTTGTAATGGAATGTGTAGATGACATTGTGAACTAGGGGAAGAGATACTGCAATCAGAGAAAGGGGGCAGGAATCCCCAGTGGTCTAATAGGGAGAGAAATGTAGGATCAACATTAATTAATCAAGCAGTTAAAAGTGATGGTGAGAAGTTGGCACAGTACTTTCAAATTTGCAAGATTCTGTTAATACAAAGCCTTACAATAAACTAAGAATTAGTTCATTTAGTCCTTCTTCCTGTCAGGTTTACCTGGGAAGACTGACAGCTCCCTATTTCATAAGAAGTGACTGTTGGCAGCATATGGGGCGGGGAGAAGTATAAAATAATGGACAGTCATGTATAACACACACACACACACACACACACACACACACACAATTTGATTACTAACAGAATCACCTCAGGGTCTCACTAGTTCCCTGAGACCCCCAGTCCTGATGATAAAACTGGGTCTTGAAGGAATACAACAGCAAGAATCCCAGCTTATATTTAAAGCCCAAATTAATGATAAGGAGCTCACATCTGGTTACTTCTGGATTGGCACCCCTGAAAGCTCTAAGAGAGTCCTGAAGGATACATGCCTGCCCAGAGTCTCAACTGGGCCCATCTCCAAAAGGGCCACCATCCCTCCTTCTGGACTCAGCCAGGTCTCAGTAATACATGCCAGGTCAGCCCCGATCAGGTTGTAAAGGAGGGAAAACTTATTACAGATTGATCGTACTTTTAAAAGCAGCAGCCAGAAACTGGGGCCTCTGAAGTTCTACTGACTGGGTAGAGAAACATCTGTGAAATATTTCAGAAGTGTTCTTAATAGGGTGATAAAAATTAATCAGAGCAATAATTACAGTAATTATCTTTACTATTGAAATAAAATAAAATAAAATACATTTCACTATTGCAGTGTTCATACTTTAAATCAACTTTAAGATGGTTGTTAAACATATTAGCTACCTCACATATTTTATGGATATATAAGTTTACCCATCCAGTTCCTACCCCCTAAAAAGTTCTGCTTATTAGGTAGATTGTATGTTTCTTGCAACATATTAATACCTGGTTGCAGTTTTCCAGTTACAAATTTGTCCTTTCTAAAAAAAAACCATCTGAGTCCATTTATGTTTCAACAGGCTACTTTATTATGTCATCTTGTAGATGTAATATAAAATATTTCTCAAGGTAGGTTTCCCACCATCAGACTCATATTGCACTGTAATCAGCTTACTTAATAGCAAATGGATAAAGAGAAAATGTTGATATAGGTTGAAAGAAATTGCATATAATGAAAAAAACAAAAATAAAGGTACCCGCTCCAACTACATGAGGGAGGGAGGGGGGAAGGGAAGGACTCATATTTTGGTCCCACTCTCTCATTCTCCCCTCGTGATCCCATGACTAAAAACATAGGACGTCCATGTAAATTAAAACATACAGTAAAAACATCAATTAAAGAAAGTAATGGATATTTTTTAAAAAGTATATGCTAAAAACAAAATTGTTACTCATCAGGTAACTGCAGAGGTTATAAAAATTTCACAATGGCAGAAGGGCTTGTAATTTTTAAAATCGTATTTCCAATAGAGAGGCAAAAGATTGTTGGATAGAAGATAAAAATGATTAATTTTCTTGCCAGGGTAAATTCTAAACTGAAGTTTTTTCCCTTGGTAAAGGAACTTGTACAGAAAGATGTGGATAAATCACTATTTTATGTCCACTATTTTATTTAGTATTTCAATTCAGTAGCTTCTGTTGAATATTATAAAGAGTTGTCTCTGGTACTCAATTTCGGAAAGTTAACTATTAAAGAACATATTTTCATGAGTGATTAAATCTTGGTATTAATCTCTAAGAATCTATTATTTCAAGTTTAAAATCAAGTAGCAATGTGAAAATTACACGAATACTGCATATTATTTTAAGTAATGTGTCAAAGATTTCTGCTGTTCAGGATCTAACAGCCAACAAATTATTTTAAAAATATTTTTGCTGAATTGTCCATGTATTTTAAGTAGTTCAGCTTATAGATTTGTACTTATCATGAGATTTATTTTCTTCTAAGGTCTTTATTCTGGTTTCTTGAGAAACAATAATTATCTCCAATATTTCCAAAAACCTGGTTAAACTTAAGAGGTTGAGCTTCCATAATTTGAAAGAATATTTTAAAAAGTCAACTTTGTTGATTATGGACTGTCCTTTGATTCTAACATCTAACTGTTCTTATGTGAAGCCTATATACAATTCATAACAATTTTTTATTTTACAAGACACATTGTTAAAATTAATATTATATTAAGTAAATTAAGGCAGACTGAAAGAGTTACAGCATACTCACCATTCAGCTATCTTATTTATAATATATAATTTATATTATCTAATTATAATTATTTCCCATTTTTGTCTTAAGGAGGCACCCAACACCTGCTGGACATATAATAATATTCTATAACTAATCTTCGCTAATATATAGATAGTCCTCAACTTTCAACAGTTTGTTTAATTACTGTTCAAAGTCACTGAAAAAAAGTGACTTATGACCATTTTCACACTTACGACCATTGCAGCATTCCCATGGTCATGTTATTTACATTTTGATTCTTGCAACTGATTCATATTTATGACAGTGTTCTGACCCAGGCTTAGTAGAACCAAGAAACAGACTCCTTGTCCCGAAAACCCCCTCTTTATTTAGTTACTGTGAATCCATGGCATTCACGCACAGAAAAGTCCCGGCAATAATCCTTCCAAGGGTTAAGTGCAAGAACCTTATCAGTCCTTGGATAATTGCCAGGCTGAGAGCTTCCAGTCACAAAGCTATAAATTAATTCCTGGCAAAAAGTCTCCGAGGCACGAACCACAATAAGTAAATCTTCATAATAATAAGCGAACTAATTGTCTCCTGCAACCACCACTCTCCTTTTGCTTCTATTTATTCCCCAGGGAGGGGCCATTCAGCATCCAGGTGTGCCTTTCTTTCCAAGTTGGCCCTTGTTCCTTAGTTGTTCTCCTCTCCTGACAGCTCTGTGCATACTCACATCTGGAATAGGCTCCAGGTGTTCTTCTTCCCCACTTATCTCCAACTCCGTAGGCAGCTGGGAAATGTCAGATGACCCTGGCCCTATTTCTGCTTCCAATACAGAGCATCCATCAGAGCCTTCCCCAGACTCTAGGATTGACCCAAGTTCCTCCCCAACCTCCTCATTATCTGAGTCTGCCGCCAGCTCAGCTGGCAGCTGGCGGGCCACAACAGACAGTTACAGTGTCTCAGGATCATGTGATCACCTTTAGCAACCTTCTGACAAGCAGATTCAATGGGGGAAACTAGATTCACTTAACAATCAGGTTACTAACTTAACAGCTGCAGTGATCCACTTAACAAATGTGGCTAGAAAAGTCATAAAATACCAATAGCAATAGCACTTAGACTTACTGTATATACCACTTTACAGAGCTTTACAGCCTTCTCTAAGCGGTTTACAGAATCAGCATATTGCCCCCAACAGTCTGGGTCCTTATTTTACCCACCTTGGAAGGACAGAAGACTGAGTCAACCTTGAGCCTGCTGGGATTTGAACTGCCAAATTGCAGGCAGCCAGCAGTCAGCAGAAGTAGCCTACAATGCTGCACTCTAACCACTGTGCCACCGTGGCTCATAGGGCAAAACTCACTTAACAAATTTGTCACTTCGCAACATAAATTTTGGGCTTAATTGTGGTCGTAAGTTGAGGACTACCTGTATAACTTTCCCTTTTTGATAACCAAAGTGCACAACTACACAGCTGTGTTGGAGGGAAACTTGAAAAGCTATAAAACTTGCCAATTAAAAAAAAAACTTTGTTGATCAATACCATGGAATTCCTTTCTCATCACTACCTGGGCTTATTACAGCTGATTAGAGTATGATCTGTGATGATATGTTTGAGACTTTATTAATACATTTTTAGTAACTGTAATCAACCTGACACTTTGTGTTCATTTTCTTTGGTATCCAACTCCAAAACGTTAAAATCAGTAACAGAAGTCAATGTCATTATAGTTAGTCCTTATTTAGTGAATGCCTCTTACAGTGACCATTCGTAGTTACAACAAGCATTTAGCAAACAATTCTGATATTTACTCCTTTACATGATTGTAAAGCAAAGGAAGTCTGAAATAAGATTATAATCACAATCAGTTTCACTTAGAGTCCCCCCTCTGCTTAATGACCAAGTTTTTGGTCCCAGTTATAACTGCTTATACTAGAACTATTTATATGACAATATACTTGAAGGAAGGGAGTGATCCATTGCTTTCATATAGTAGACATTCTGGATTCATAATGCATGGATGGGGTTAATATAATGGGGTAATCTAGACATCCCCATAACCATGAATGCTGATTTCAGCAAGTCTGAAGTAAAAAAAAAAAGTATAAATACCTTTATTCTGTTTTTTGGCCAGAATAAACCTAAACATTGATAGCATCTTTAATTCTAGTTTAGATAAAAATCTGAAATGATTCTCTGCTAACTTATGGCAGGAATAGACAAGATTTTGTTTTAGCTATACTTTCCAAACCTATAGAAAAAGCAATTTTAGTTATAAATGTATACCTGCAGAGTTCTGAAGTTTAAAATAAAAACACTTGCAAAAATGCATACATTACAAAAAATGAATACAAAAATATGTATGTTAGGAGCAGTGCATATAAAATTTAAATATGGAGGAAAATATACCGTGCAAATACACAAATCTTTGTGCAAACTTGAAGGAAACTGGCACAGCTATGCCCTAATTGAATAGAATTCATTTAATGTTGAAAAGATTAAAGACTTGGGTGACATCAAATTTGATGAATGTGCTATTTCAATTAGCCACCACACAATAACACTCATTTCCACCATTTTATTGCAACATTTTATGAGCTGCTGGATGGGAGAGAGTAGACAATAAAAGGACATGGTTTGTATGGATATATGGCAGAAAAGGAGAAAAATACTCAGGGATATGCTGCCCAGCTTGAATTCCAGAAACTTCAAACTCAAGTCATCTACTCTGAGTAGTTTGTAGAGGAAATAAAACCCAGCTTGGATGTTTTCATTTCAGTATCAAACCAAATGATTCCATATTGTGTGGAGTATTATCACTGGAATTCTCCTGGATGAGTTTACTCATATCCCTGCTGCTTTTAGCCTTAGTCTGGGTGAGAGGTGATCTGGGGTGGACATTTAAAGTAGGTTTTTAAAGCATGCAAAATATAGAGGAAACATTCTGGATCTGGTTGTGGTTGGAAAAAAGGGAGGAGAATGAGCTGTAGAAGAAAACCCTACCCTGTTGGATTGCCTGATGGATTTGTGCCTTGACTACTACAATAGCTGGCAGTATTTATAAATATACCTGTTTGCCTATCTCTGAGTTGAACTTTACAGTCCTGTCTGTGTTCACTTTTATTTAATTAAAGTTTAGGTTGCCAACTAGCAGAAAAAGCAGAGTAAGATGCTTGCATAGTGGTAGAAACAGAGTGGAAGGAGGTTAATGTGTCTGATATTGGACAGGTGATGACATTAGATGACCAGCCATTCAGTACAGTGGACAATATTTCAAATTCTCACTGGAAATCGATCAATTGCTAACCTCTGTAGCTGGTTGTCACTGTCTACTTGATTACATTCTGGAAGAAGACAGTGCTCTACAGCCAAACTAAATCAAACTAACAGTAACAGTCTTCATATTTTTGGTTTTAAAAAAGTAACTGGAGCATATGTGCAAGCTTTTGGTTGAGTTTCAGAATGCTTTTGTATATGCATCCTCAAAGGTACTCTGAAAACTGAAATCAACAGGACAAAACAAAGCTGACCCAGAGTGCACCCAACTCATCAGTACAATTATTCCCACCATCCAACCACCCATCTCCTAAAGCTGCATTCCTCAACCTTTCTGGCTTGGTGGACAGAGGCGGAAGATGTGGCAACAGCAACAGGGGGGAAGAGGGGATGGTTTTATATGTGCACATACACTGCTTTCACAAATGCAGCGTTGTGAACGTGCGACTCACCCACTTCTGCGCCCCGGTTCCGAATGGGCTGTAGCCCAGCACCCGGCTGCGGACCAAGGGTTGGGGACCCCTGTCCTAAAGAACAAAATGATGGCTTGCTCTGGTTTGGTTGGGCTGTTTTTGGAGTGTTTGAGCACATTTAAAAAGAAAATTATTATAGCAGTTAGTCAGCCTGCTTCCTGTTGCGGTGTTCATTCTTCATTCCCTTCTGCATTATGTTAGGCCCTGTTGTTTATGAGAGGCTTCGGTGTGCCGTGAAAAATAAACCAACTCTGGTTTGCTGGTGAAGTTCAGGAATGTATATATTTTGTGGAGGTGCACAATTTCTGCAGAGGCCATCTACAATACTTTCTGGTATAAATGACATGGTGAAATTCTTGGTTTGACCTCTTTTATGCAGCTCTTCCATTTTTTTTACGCCCTTCAGCACTTCAAGTTTTAAAAGATGAATTGTTTTGCTGAGCAGGGACAGGTACATGACTCATGATTATTATTTTGTTTTGCTAAGTATACTTTACATTTAAAATGTAAATGCTGGCAACCACGTAGAGAAGGATTTATTTGTTTCCCAGGGTCGGGATTCTCTCCTGGGAAGCAGTAGTTATTTTCTTTCATTGTTCCTTTCTTTTCTTTTCCTCTAATCTTCTCATTCCACCAGGCAGAAAGTGCAATACTATATTTTTGTTTCTTTTTGGCAGGCAAGTAGATAATAAAAACATGACAAATGGCAGCTAAGCCTTTAAATACTGGAGAGGGGAGAGGCAAGACATGTTTCTAACTATCTGCGAGGTTGAATTGAGGAGCAGACAAGGTATACATGTAGGGGATGTTTATTCTTAATGCAATGATTGGAATTTATTTGCTCTCAGTTCAGTAGGATGTGTTTTATTTGAGACTTGAGAAGCACAGAGTCAAATAACAATCATCTCTTGTATTCCCTCCTTAATTAGGCTATCCCCGTGGCAAAAAAAGAACATAGAACAATAGAGTTAGAAGGTCTTCTAGTCCAACACCCTGCTCAAGCAGGAGACCCTATATCATTTCAGACAAATGGCTGTCCAGTCTATTTTTGAAAGCCTCCAGTGACAGAGCACCCACAAGTTCTGAAGGGAAGCTTTTCCAATGGTTGATTGCTGTCACCATTAGGAAATTTCTCCTTAGTTCTAGGTAGTTTCTCTTCTTGGTTAATTTCCATCCATTGTTTCTTGTCTTGCCTTTTGAATGTATATTTGTGTGTGTGTGTGTGTGTGTGTGTGTGTTATGTCTACGGGAAGACAGCATAGGAGGAAGAAGGTAAAGCAATCTTTCTTGAAACTTTCTACAGACTGGCTTGCTGGTAGCAGCTTAACTACCTAATAGCTACCTATATCTATCTATTCTGGGGAACCTGGGTCAAAAAGAAGATGGAAAAAGATATTTTCTGTGCTTCTAACATTATTCATGGTTGAAATAATAAACATATCAAGTTTTATTTCAATAAAATCCACAATTCCTCATCAAGTTTGAATTTTGTTCTGGTAAATCATTGCTATTTTGAAGCAATTTGATGGAAATTTTAGGGTAATGTTGTTTCAAGCTTGACAAATACCTATACACATGCACGTATATGCACGCACATACACAAACACATTCCAAGTTTGTGCTCACATAAAGAATAGACTAGCAGCAACTCAAGTTCATTCATATTATAGAGAAGCACAATAATATACCTCTTTCTCCAAAGTTTATAAATAGTTATAACCTTCCACTAATAAAAAAAATATTTATGTTAACCCTGGTTGCATTCATTACTTGACTATTTTTACACCTGGGTACCATCCAATGATTTAATTTAATCTATGCCCATATATTATTAATGTATTTTAATTATAAGAGAGTCACTTGTTTTGGAGTTCTTGTAATGAAGCAAATATAGCACAGCATGCTGTAGAATATAGATAAAGCACAATAATATTGCCCCACTGCAACCGTGAAATATTTATTGTATGAGGTTTATTTTCTTCTCTTCTGTGCTATGTCTACTTGTCTGAATACACACAAACACACAAAGGCACATAGAGAATTGTACAGTTGTTGTTGTTGTTTTTTATTAATCTCCGTTCATTCAGTGACTCTTCAAAGTTAGGTTCTCAAAGTTCTGGCCATTGAAGCGCCCCGAATGGACCTGAACAAAATTCAGGCCCACTTGGGTCCACCTGCATTTGCAACCATTTTTTGACCATTGCTTACCTGCTGCTGTGGACAGGCCTGTCGCCTGACCTTTCTCCCCACCACTGCACTTGTCACAACTTGCACTACTATTATACCAACTAGGACTTTCTTTCACTCCACCTTCTGCACTGGTGCCCTTAGGGTTTTTCTTGCACCTCAACCAGGGCATCCTTTCATGGACCAGCCAGCTCTGGGAAAAAATCATATTTCCAATGTTGCTAGTCCCAGGAATTGCCATGTCAGAGCATGGCACGTTTAAGGAAGGAGGAAAAAAGGAATGGGAATTCTGTAAAACAGGAAGTGGGTGTGAGACCCATTTTTTATATTCCTTGGGGAGGTTTATAGTAGGAAAAAAGAATTAGGTCTTCTATTCCACAATCGTTTGGGTTTTTTTAAAAATATTTTAATTATATATTTTTCAATGTAGTAAAATACACAAAACAGCAATAGCAAAGACAGAAAAAAAGACAAAAAGACAAAAAAAAGAGAGAAATAAAAAAGAGATATACAATTATGTGTTTTCTGCCCTTCTTTCTGCCAAGCAAATATTATCTTAAATGTTTCCCTAGCCTCTTCATCACCTTTAAACCCCCAATCCTAAAATCATTATTTTTTTTCTTCTTTCAACAAAAAGTCCATATTAGGTTTTCCAGTCTTTCAAAAAAACAGTCCAATCTTAACAGCAGACTTAAAGACCACACATAAAGTACTGTATTAAGAGCAGTGTTTTCTTTTTAAATAAAGAAAACAGAAGCCTACTTAAAGGATTGAAACAACTCATTAAAATATTTTTATCAGAGGAATATCAAGGGAAGACTGTCTCTTTGTTGTGGTACAGCCTACATAGATATAGTATAACAGTTAAAATGGTTAAAGTGTCAGCCCAGTAGACTCACACTCAAATCCTCACCAGAGAACTGACAATGAAACCCACAGGTTAATTTGCATCTTTCTATGAGCAATCTGCTTCATGGAGTTTTTACTGCATACTTCTTGAGGATATAGAGAAAAGGCAGATAGAGTATAAGAAACTAAAGGAAACAATAAATAAAATAAACAAAAAAGAAGAAGTTTCATCATTATGGGTTAGGATTCAGTAGAAATCTAAATGATTCATTAAACCCTTCTCTAAAGATAAATGGAGTGGATTGTCTCTATTTATTTTAGATAATTGCTGGATCAAAAAAGTACAAGGAAACGTTCAATGTATTGATGACCATTTCTTCTTATTCAGTATTAGCATTAGGATTTTTTTAATGCATGAAAGACATAAATTAGTCACATACATCGTATGCATATATATGTGCATAAAATATACATGTAAGATAAATATCTTCTTTGTAAAATATTTAAAGTTATATTTTAGTAATATCAGTATTTTATCACTATCATTAACAAGATTGCTCTGAATGACCCAAGTCGTAAAAATAAGCATTCCTAATTTCCAAAAAAAAAAGTATCTTAACACTTCCCACTCACCAAGAACCTTATGAACTCCCCTTTAAACTTTTATACCATATTGACATCACAGAAAATTTATCAGATTCCAGCTGGTGCACATAAAATGAAATTGGGAGATCTTTCCTGCAGAGATTGTGTCACTGTAAATTCCAGTAAAAACCCATACGTATCTTGAGCCAGAGGGTTTGTTTTATTTTTCCTTTGATTTTTCTCATACACACACAAACACACACACACACACACACACACACACACACACACACGGCTGTGCCTGTTTACTTAAAGTTATTATTTCATCAAGGAAGATTCTGTATAAGCACCTTCTCTTCCCATATTAGAAATGCAAGCCAGAGATTCATGCCACGGCTGAGATTAAAAATATCAGACAACAGCTGTTGGTTTAAGCTTTTGTGGATTTTTTTGAAATGCCTTAAATAAACCTAATACTCCAGATAGTTCCTTGTCTAACAGAGTCAGTGGAACGTAGTGATTTTTGTTGGATTTAGAGTGGAAATAATATGCCGCGTCATTTAACCTTTACCAATCACAATCTTTCAGTCTTACCTTCTTTACGATTTATGATAGTGAG
>JANHFL010000900.1:113712-129906 GCA_032468155.1 Oxyrhabdium leporinum
ATTAGAATGTGCAGAAATGAATAGATTAACACTTGCAATTAAAGAGAAGGAACAAACTGAATACTATAAGATATGGGAACTATTCTATCGATGGCTAGAGAATAAATATGAAAATTAGAAACAAAAGAAGAGTAGCGAAATGTATGTGTGATATATGTGAATAGAATTAAATATGTTAAAATGATGATTATTATAATGAATGACATACTATGTATATTAGCAGTAAGACAAAATTAGAAAATTAATACCAATGCAAAGAATATAGTTGTAACTTTTATTGTTATTGCACAAAATATTTGTACTCAGACAACACACCATTTAATGGAAGATTGTATTAAAAAAATTATTTATATATATATATACACATATACATGTAGATATGTATGTGTGTGTGTGTGTGTGTGTGTGTGTGTGTGTGTATGTGTATAACACAATGAAAAACTGAGAATTTGTTAGGAATACCTGCTGGAAACTTTAACACATGCTTGTGCCAACTAACACATGAAAACCAAGCCATCAAAGAATGAGTATGATAGTCTGTTTCTCTAGTTTTGAAAGGAGGAGAGGATGGGAGTATAGCAATATTTTGAAGGAAAACATGAAAATAATGTTACATGATAATTTAGCATCAGTTAATTCCTGGACTATTATACTTCAGTTACAGATAGAAAACAAGGGAAGAAAATAACAGGAAACAGCCTAATTGTCAGGGACAAAACATAACATTAATATTCTTTGGCTAAGAATTTAGAGTCCTTCAATTGTATCCACATTGTTCTGTCATAACGTGAATTCATTTTCTTTATTGCCCAGCTCTGTCTGCTGTTGATTTTAATTGTTCTATGTTTTCTTTTTATATTATGGTGATTATTTATTCCCTTCTTAGCATCAGATATATTTGAGTGTGAGAAATATTTACATTTCTAACCAGCTGTAAAGTTGTTGTAAACACTAGAACTCTTTAGGGACCTGGCTTTTACATAAAGCATTATACACTGAGTATAAAACAAGTCAGAATAAAATTTCATGTAAACAACTAGATTTTAACAAACATTTTCTGGAAAAGCTCTTAATTACCTGGTAATCCTAATAATATTGAGAAGAACATATCCTTTTCTAATAAACTATATCATCTTTAAATACTTTGTCCTTAGTCCTGTGTTCTTTTCAGGACCCCAAACGTTAATAGTAGTTTACCTGGGAATGAAGGTCTTGCAAATATAGAGATTATAATGAATGATGGGAAAGTGCACCTCTATTAAAACACCTTGTAGTAGCAATGAACCTCTGGAATTAAGATGTTGTGAGATTAACAATCCTAATGTTCAAACAAGTCTTAAAAACTAATTATCAGCGAAAAGAAGAACTAGTTGATTTCATGATTTATGCCATTCTGAACATATGGAGGAGGAAATGGAATAATGATTTTGTACTTTGGCACACCTGAGACTTTCTATTATAGAGCCTCTAATGATTAAATAATAAAACCTCAATGACTTATTTCCAGAAGGCTATGATTCTCTTATATACTACTTTGCTTTCTGGCAGAGCTAGAAATACAAACAGGTTTTCTTTCACATGATTGTTTTGCATTCCAACAGAATGTTTAAGAAGATGACAAGCTACATTTCCCATACTGCTTGTTCCAAGAAGTGAACACGGAGTTTGAAGAAGTCATGTGAGTGGGAAACTGTTCATGTGTTCAAATATGCATCAGATCAATTGCAAAGGCAACAGTAGTAATTGATTCACCATCAAGTTTGTTAGCAACTTATTCTTTAATTTAGTTTTGTTTTATACTTTTTAATGTATTTATTATTTGTTTTTAGCTCTCTTGTATGCTGCTCAGAGTCCACTTGCTTATGAGACAGATGCTTAGGTAAATTGGTTTAATAAATAAATAAACCACATAGACATTTTCCAGGATGATCTTTTCACAAACTAGCCCTTCAGATGTACTCCACACTACTGCAATCAAGTCCATTCATCTTCCTGCTGATCATTCGCTTCTTCTATTGCCTTCCATCTTTTCAGATTCCACAGACTTCTCAAGTGAGCTAGGAGTATATACAATGACCTATTTGTTTGCTTTCCTAGCTATCTATTTTTATTCTCAGGAATCTTCTCCAACACCAGAGTTCAAAAGTGTTAATGCTCTTTCCATCCTGCTACAGAAGTCCATTTTTTCTTTCCATAGTGAATCAAAGGCACAATCATTACCTGCATTCTAATTCTTGTAGGTATAAACACATCAAGACATTCAAAATACACTTTCTAAGGACTTCATAACTACCCTATCAAGTGCATCTTTTCTGCTTATTTCTTGTCAACTCTAAGGATGATTGATGCACTGGTTATCATTAGCATGGTCTTTTTAATATTTAATCTTAGCCTCATTTTTTTCACTATGCTCCTTCGGTTTTATTACTGAAGCTAGCAGATCATCTCCATTTTCATCTGACAGAATACTGGCATCCGGATAATGCAAGTTACTGATGTTTCTTATCCAGTTTTAAAACTGTCATCTTCTTCCAATCCACCCTTCTTCTACATATATTCAGCATATAGATTGAATAAATATGGAATATAGATTTATCTTAATCCTTTGCTGACTTGCAACTGACTGAGTTCCTATCCCGTGTATAGGTTTCTCATGAGTACATTTTCCTAAGGGCATTGCTGTGACCAAAACCTGTCTTACCTAAAACAATCAAATCACTCTGAACATACAGAATAAATTTATTAAAACTGCAAACAACAACAACATGTACATCAAGCTCCCAGAAAAGCACTGGAAGCTTGCTAAAGTCCCCTATGCAAAAGGAAAATCAAAGTTTATATATGTTTGACCTATTAGACAAAGGCCATTACAGCATGGAGGATTGTGGAGAAAGCCATCTGGGTGACCTTATTATTGACATCTTCCTTCTGGTTTAGTATGTTAGTTATACTATTTTTAACATGATCAGTGAATATAAAAAAATGGTTTAATTTCCATAATACCTGAATGCTGAATAAGAAGCAATGGGTGGAAGCATGTCAGAAGGATGGTATAAGGACTCCTACCTTGGGCTGAGGGTTGAACTAGAAGACACCAAGGTCCCTTCCAGTCCTATGACTCTATGACACCATGGTCCATGCCTGATTTTTACTCCTGTTGCCACTTAGGGTTAATCAAACATGCTATGAATATTTCATTGCAAGGGCCACTTTGAGCAATTCACAGGTATTGAGTGGGGGGGGAGGAGGCATCTCATAGGTTTAGCAGTGAATACAGGGGAGGTATCTTTGACCAATACATCCCACATTTCTTTTACACGTCTTTTACATGTGCAAGATGGTGGTAGGGTTGCCCCAAAGTAATAATAAGTATTATTACAGCATTTATATTGAGTAGAACAGAAAAAAAATGTATTTTGCACCAGCATTATACATACTGCAAACCTAAACAGAAGCACAAGAAAAATTAAATACATGGCGACAACAATTTATGTTCTAAATTAACTTTTATACTTTATGCAACAACAACTTGAGGAACAGATTGTCCTTGTTTGTGTATAATAGCAATATCAATTTGTATGGGAAGGATACCTTTTACCACCATAACATTCCATAGCTGTATATGGTTACCACAATTAAATGCATTTCTTTAATAAATGAAGTATTTGACTTCTGTTTTTGAATTCTTTGGCTTTTCCAATTACCTATAATGCATCATGATTAATGACCCTTGTTCCTTGGCCTTTTCTAAAATCAGCTTGAACATCTGGCATTTTTCTTTCTATGCAGGGCTGTAATCCCTAATGGATGATCATAAGCATTATTTTTTCCAACATATGAAATTAAGGATTTTGTACAATACTCTGCATACTTTAAGTCTTCTTTCTTTGATATTGGAATGTAGGTTAACCTCTTCCAATCTGTTGAACACTGTATTATTTTCCATTTTACAGATTTGCTGGAATTCTTAGAATCTTTACTGATTACCCTTCTGTTTCTTGCCTTACATATTATTATTCTGTAAATAATACATTAGTTCCTGTAACTTTCGTAATAACCAGAGTGATGTTCTATTCATCTTCTAGAAGTACTTTTTTTTTTTATAAATATAGAATATGTTCCAAAGTAACTTGGATATTGACATACCTATTGTACAGAATCTCAACACAGTCTTTCCATCTTAGATCTTCTTTGAATCTAATATCATGTATCCTTTAGCATATCAATTTGAGGCTGGAGTTCAGTAACTTTTGGGAAACTTTGTTTTTCCATGTCTGTTTTCATCTATAATGTATTTACAGATATCATTGTAATATACTGCTTCTTGTCTGATCTATCAGCTTTGTGAAATTCTTTATGAAATTCCTTCTTGAGATTTTTGTCTTTCCTGATTTGGGCTTCTGTGCAATTTCCATCATCTCTTCTTACATCCAGTTTACTCTCTTCTGTTCTTTGTTCTCTGGCAGTATCTTTTTGCATTCATCTTTAAGAACAGTTTGATATCATTCCACAATTCCTCTGGGTCTCTATTCAATGATGTTCAGGACTTCAAAGTGATTCTTATGTTCCTCTTAAAAATGATGGATAAATGCTCATCATGGAAACTGGTCATATTTTTTAACTATCCATTTTAGCCTAACTTGGAATTTGCACATGAACAATTCATGATCTGTTCCATAGCTGTCCTTGGATATGTTAACATTATAATTGAGTGCTTCCATCTCTTTGTATCAGTAATGTAGACAACTATATTTCTGTGTTATCTTTCTAGTGATGTCCATGTATGAAAGCATTGTTTCAGTTGCTTGAAGACTGTATTAGTTAAAAAAAAGTCCTTGGATGGGTAGAAACTGGTAAGTCATTATCATGTTTCATTTCTCTTTCTTGGGCCTCACAATCCATCTTCATTTTCTCCATTACTATTTTTGAACTTTGGCATTTCAGTTTTCATACACAAAGAACATATCTTGCTTGCACGTTATGTACCTTTCAGATTAGACTTGAGCACAAAACTCATCAAGCTCCTGTTCTTCTGGATCAGTGGTTGGAGCATAAGCTTGGATAACCATCATATTAAAGGGTTGTCTGCAAAGGCTAATTGATATTATTCGGTCATTGACTAAATTGTACTCTAATGCCATCTTTGCTATATATTCCTATGAAAGCAAAGCCACCCTTCTTTTTTGTTTGTTTTTTTATATCCTCAGTAGTGAATAGTATGATCTTCTGACTGAAAGGGTCCAACTTCACTCTATTTCAATTCACTGATGCCTAAAATGTCAATGTGTAGCCAGTTCATTTCATCTTTCATCTTATTGACCTTTCCCATGCACATATTTCCTGTGTTACATGTTTCCTCTGTATTTTTGTTTTTGCATCTTCTCATCCTGCATGGAAATAGCAGCAACTAAAATTTTCAAAGTCTTTAATCTAGTGCTATCATAATAGTACTGTGAAAGTTCCACAGCTGTTCTTTAGTAACGTATTGAGTGTCATTTGACCTGAGGGGTTCATCATCAAACATTAAGTAATTAATTGCTTTAGATTATCTATCCCTGTCATTTTTGGTAAAGTACAGAAATGATTTACCACTGTCTTCTTCTAACCAATATGATTCCACTGTTACTGTCATTACCTCTAACATCTTCCCACATTGCTGCTACCTAATAGAGATGCCTGTTTGCTTTATCTAGGCAAGCTGGAAGCATATATAGTTGGTATACAATTTCATAAGCACCCTTTGCTCATTGTCCTTACCCGCATCTACCATCACCAATGAAGCAGCAAAGGTGGTGTTCAGGTAGGAGCTGCAGTCCTACAAGCAACAGAATCATATACTTGAAAACAAGCAGAGTCACTTTATAGGGGAGACGGGAGGCAGAGAAATTCAGCAAACAAACAGAGAACAGGCTACCCAAATACAAGAGGAGTTGAAGTCCAACTACTCTAGATGACTAAGACTTCTTTCATATCAGACTTGGGAGGCACCCAAGAACACAATGGAAAACTCCCAACAAACAGGCAGATATCTGCATACAGAATCCTGGATACTGCAAGAGAATCTGCTGTGAGTTGCTATATATATGACTCTGCATTCATCAAGAATCTACATCAGCACTCCAGACTTTACTAGTGTCTTACGTGAAATATAACTATAGCATTGCCAGCAAAGCATCTATGCTTCAAATATATACTGTGCTGTCTATTTCTTGCCATCAGAAGTGATTCAAAGCATCGACTGCAAACCTCTCAAGCCTTTTTTAAAACAATGTGGTTTTTTTTTAAAAAAAAAAAAACCCTACTTGTTGAAATAGCAGAATTTGAAATCATCAGCCTAATGGCTCCTCTTCAACTAGGCTGCATTGATATTTGTTTTCTGAAGATTATGATGTATGAAAAAATATCTTTATATGGATTCAGTTTGCACAGATTACCTTTATGTAAAGTATCAGTAAGAAAAATAAATAAATTATACATGGAGGCCAACAGAATAGGTAGGGCTTACCTTCAATGGTTGCCCGCTTAGGCAGGATGGTGATTGCTCCCTCTGCAACATCTTCTTGTTGAATTACTGGAGTCATTTTGGAACCCCACGTGTCTGAAGCCACCCATAGAAAATGACCAACTTGATCAGCTCTTTTTGCTGCTGCGAGGATTTGTCTGTAAAGAGGCAACAGTTATCATTCTCAGGGGGGATAAAGAAAAAGACTATATTCATATGGTGGAACATCCACCAGCAGAAAATAATTACCTAATGAGCCAAAACAATAAATCCTCCAGACTGGAAAATCAGAAATAAGCCCTAACATTGAACAAGAACTGCTTGTTGTTGTCTTGTGGCTTGTACCATCAGCTAAGAAATTTAATATAGTTGAAAATGCAGAAATGGAATTTAGAAATTAAACATTATATCTTAAATAACACCATATTCTATAAATCAAGTGATATTGTAGATGCACATAGTGTTCATTAGTACTACTGATACTTGCTAAACCATATAATACATATTTCCATCCTCACCTTTGGGTGTCCTGAAAAATACCAGTTTTGATGGAAGGATTTCTAGCATAAGAAGAGAAATGTGCTTAGCTGACATTTTAGTTGAAAGCTAACTAATTCATATTCTGCAAAATTACAATAAACTTATTCGTGCCATGCTTTTGTAAACTCTGCAACTCAATAGCAAACTGTAAGTAGCATTTAAAAAAAAACAAATAACTATTAGGAGGAAATGTGCATAATAAAACATTATATTAGGAAAATACATACAAAAAGCACACATTTTTTTCATAGTATAGTCCAGTTTGAATTTTGTTCTGAGATTCTACTAATGAAATTTGTGGAAGATAATACTGCTAATGTTTATTAGTCTTGAAAACTCTATAGTCACCTTAGTTGTGAGTTACAATATCAGTTGCAAAGAATACAAGTAGATGCTCAGTAGTGATCAGTTTGATTAAAGGTGTGTGTGTGTGTGTGTGTGTGCAATTACATATCCCAAAGGAGCAAAGTCTTGTTTTAAGGGATGATGGTGAATCCAGACCTTATGCTATGTGAAGATACCAGGAGAACTTGGGGTATGGGCATTTTTTTAGGTATGAGTCCCACATGAACTTGTGACATAATCCTAGCCAAGACCTGGTCAACCTGAGGGAGTTCTTGAAAGCTCCTCATATTTCTCTAGGATTCTTTTTTTTTTAAGTTGTTATATGGCTAAAAAGTCACAAGAACCTTTCAAATGGTTAGGGAAAAGTAAGGAAAGGCCAGACCTCTTTCAAACAATATTAATTATATCCTGCAAGAGGGGGACGAGCTAGATCATGGGGAAATGAGCTTCAGAGAATCTTCAGCAATCTCAAATGCACCAAAAATCACCCTCTGACCATCATATAATGTTGCCAGAATTTTAACCAGGACAGAAAGGATTACTATCTCCTTCCATTGCAAGCAAATTACTTGCTAAGTGACAAGAGGCTTTTTCAGTGCAACAATATCTACAACCATGAGAAGAAAATGCTGAACAAGATGGACTCTTGAGATGGCCAAGAACAAATTTAGGAATAGATCAGGACCTACCAGAGATGTACTATATATGTAATTTCCAATAAATTACCGGGTATTGCTAATGCTCAAATAATGATAACATTCAATAAGCATCAAATGAGCTTTCTCAACTAATTCAGATTGCATGAATGAAGAAATCTTAGGATCTGTATGAAACAACTATCAACTCGAGGTCTGCATTTAACAAAATAAATCAAATTCCAGATTCAAAGCAGCTTGAATGTAATTTATGTCTTTTGAATTTCTAGCTACTAGTACAATTACATTCACTCTCATAGACTCAGCCAAAGAAATAAGAGCCAATTATAATTTTGAGTTACAAAATGGCTGCCATGAAAGAAGATTATTCATAAAATGGCTGCTTGATTGGGTTTCATCATAATATATGTACAGGTAGCCCTCAACATACAACTTTTTGTTTAGTGACTGTTCAAAGTTATAAGAGCAGTGAAAAAAGTGACTTATGACTATTTTTCACACTTACAACTGTTACAGCATACCCATGATCACATGATCAAAATTTGGATGCTTGGAAACTGGCTTATATTTAAAATGGTTGCAGTATCCCAGGGTCATGTTACCATTTTTACGACTTTATGACAAGCAAAGTCAATACGGAAGCCAGATTCACTTAACAACCCTGTTACTAACTTAACAACTGCAGTGATTCACTTAACAAGTGTGGCAAGAAAAGTCATAAAATGGGAAAAACGTATTTAACAACTGTCTCACCTAGCAACAGAAATTTTGAATTCAGTTATGGTCGAAAGTCAAGGACTACTTCTACCTATTTTTGTGAAGGCAAACTGGTGAAGCCCTTTATTGATCAAGGTTACTTCAAGCTTTACACAGAACCACTAATTTTATTTTCTAAAGATGCTTAGATATTCTGTGTTGGATCCAGAAGTACTCTGAAAATAAAGAGAGTAATGTTTGCTTCATAGCAAGTCATCTTTCTATATGTTTTAAATTAAATGATTCTTTTAAAATACAGTGAGGTGTACCATGTAGCTAAGAATAACAGTTATGTCTACGAATTAGAATATGAGTCACTAGGTATATCATCTGTTAATTTAATCAAGTTAGAGACACCTGAGGAAGATTCATCACACTGGATTTTGTTCAGGCTAATTGTGGTAGAAATCATTATTCCACTTGGGAAAAATAAATGTGTAACACTGAATACAATTATTTATAGCCACAATCAGACAAAAATTGGACAGAGTATTCTCAGTCAGAAATTTGTTCAAAGATATACTTTTAATACCACTAATCCATGATATTAATATGAAATTGAAGTCTATGATGTGTAATCCAGAGCTACATAAATGCTTGTTTTCATATCTTGCTGAAAGCTCTCCAAATGTACCCTTAGCTATCCTCATTTGTTTTTATAATGCTTTATAATAATTAATCAAACATGAACACAGACACTGTTTGAAAATATGGTATGGCTGTTATCTGTTAATGAGATAGCTCAAAATAATGTCAGTTTCCATTTCATAAAGCAAAGACAAAATATTTGCTGTTTCAGATAAGTATCTAGCTGTGGCAGCAATTTTTCAAATAGTTGTCACTGATCAACAAGAGAAAAACAAAAATTGAAACAGAAATTGAGTCACTATAATGTATGTTGTAGAATTAAACTCATTTCCTAAGACAGGAAGCACTGACCTATGTAGTTTTAAACCTCAAAGAAATAAAAATAATGATCAGCAATAGACTGCTTAATGCCAAATTAGTTTTTTTTTTAAAAAAAAGAAACCCATAAAACTTTTTTAAGGGAACAATCTGAAGATTTTTTTCTATTTACTGTATATAAAGGATCTTAGTTTCTCTGTCACTGAATGGAGAATGGATGTCAGAATTAAATAGTACATGAACTAAAATGTAGAATTCTCTTCCCTCACAAAAATTATATACTCACTTTTTGTAAACAAGTCACTTATTTCTATTCTATTCTGTTAAAAAAGATTTTTAAAAATGATGCGAATTATTTAACTCTTAGATATAGTTGCATTCATTTTCTTTCTTAAAACACTTAGTTTTTTAAAACTTTTGCCTGAGATCTGAAATGTAGAGATTTTCACTGTCCAAGAAAGAGAAATGTGGTTTAATTTGTTTTGGAAAAAATAAAATAATGCAGCAAGGAGATGCTATTCAACTAAATTATTGCAAAAGTCTAATGAAGTTCATCATACATACAAAATTACACTTGAATAATTCTCACTTATTCTTCACAAACTGCCTGGAAGATTACTTGATCAACCAAAACATTGGTTCCAAACCTAGCAGAATCCCATTTTCCTCCATACTACTTTCTTATGAAATTACTGTTCATTGATCCATCTAAAATTATTTTGAGGGGTACTACTGATTCTTTCAAAGAGAATCAAGCATAATAGCACATCTTGTTTCATGTCTGAGTTGTAATTCAGAAATGAGAACCCAAGAAGCATTGCTTGAGCACATAGGGAGAATATATTGAATGAGTAAATTTGGAAATAACTCCCAGGCATTCATGTTATTTGAACCAATACACCATTCAGTTCTACCCTGGAGTTAACAAAGAGGCAATGGATGAAAATATTTAAATGCATTATACTTCCTTCCTCCCCACCTCCTGATACTATGCAGAAATGTCAAGTGAATGATACCACATAATTCTTCAAAACAAAATCTTCAATGGTTTGTGCTATATTCTAACACACTGAGGTACTTGTGGAGAAAAGATCATGTTCCCTAACTTCCTGCCTATTTTCCCGTTTGCTATTCTGAAACAAAACAGTGAAAATTCATTGGTTACAAAGAAAATGGAATGTAAATGAGCATACCAAGAGAAAGCTATCTACCAGTTCAATATCTTCATTGTTAGTTTTAAGGCTGTTGTCATCATCTGTGGTAAACTATACACAATAAAACCAACATTATACTTTTATGTGAGGGCAACATGCGGCCTTGCAATACATTAGAAATGAAACCATTAAAAAAAGCTGAAATTTTGCATTAAATAGAGGATTTATTTCCCAGTGATAACCAACATGAAAATTCTCTCTTAACCTGGTTGAATGACTTAGGGATAGAAAAAAACAAAACAAAACACCATTTCTGAGGCCTGCCCAGCATGTATTGTTAGAATCATGGAATTTGGAAAAGAGAAAATGGGGACAAGCTTCACTGCTTGCTATTACAGCATGATATCTCATTTATAAGACAGCCAAGATATTGTAATAGTCCTGGCTGTGCTCTCACTCTATATCTCTCTTTTGCCTTTTGGGTTATCTGCTTTTCCAACTCAGCTGCTTTCTATCGAAGAATAACAAACTAAAGAAACCTTGGAAATCATCTACTCTAAGCTTCCATCCAGACAGGTGTCTACTACTAAAGTGTTTCTGACAGATTACCATCTAGCTTCAGAAGAAGAGTGCCCTTGCCAATACATAAGGCAACCCATTGAAGTACAGCCATTGTTGTTAGGATTTTTTTAAAACATAGTATTCCATCAAATCTACCTCTTTGTAATGTAAAATGGAACAAGGATAGTATTTCAGTTGCTTGACTGTATACATTGGGTGAAAAAGTAGTTATGCCTTGCCATAAGAGTCACTCTGTGAGGAAGATGGGTGATTTCTAAATGTGCCAAATAAAATAAATAACTAAATAACTAAATAAATAATTAACTAACTAACTAAATATAAATACATAAATAAATAAATAATCTTCTCCAGAGTTCTTCCAACCATTCCTTGCAAGTTTTATTTTATTTTAGTCCCCTTATTATTTTAGCTGTTCTTTTCTATATATGTTCCTGTGCACTTATTTTCCTCCCTAAAATGCCGAGACCTGAATCCGAGGACAATGCAGAATAGAATGAAATCATAATTTATCTTTACAATATCTTGACACTGTACTTCTCCAATGCAGCCAAGCATTTCCCTGTTCCTTGCAGCTATATGGTAAAGTAGGCTCACTTTAGCTCAATCAAGATTATTAGTTCTTATTTGTGTTACTGCTGTCCGGTAGGATTTCTTCCTTCAATTTGCTACTCACAACTCTGATTCCTCCCAAACAAATGTAGGACTTTGCGTACATGTCCTTGTTGAAATTCTTCCTGCTGGTTTCTGCCCAACTTTCCAGTCTGTCAAGATCCTTTAGAATGTTATTACTCTCCTCCAAGGGCAATCCTTCTTTCATTAGCAAATTTGATAATCATATTTTCTGATTTATCATCCAAGTCATCTATAAATATTTGAATAACACAAGGCTGAGAATTGATATTTGCAGTATTAAATGGTAATTATGTATCTGCCTACTGGTATGATTGACCAGCTCAGATTTTGCAATCTTTTTTACTAGAATACTTTTACTGAATGTGCACTTTTAATTCTTAGAATTCTCATCAATATCCATGCTGGCTGGGGAAGCATACCTTGTTTGGGAAAGGATGGAGCAAAGTTTAGTCATAAGCTGTAAACCTTGTGCATAAATATTCTTTCTTCCCTTTTCCCTCCAAGTCTCCTGTTTTCAAATAAACCTTATTAAATCTGAACCGAGATCTGTAAGCTGTATTTGTCATTCCAGTCAAAACTGGAAATTGAGTTCTAGTATTCTAACTCAATGGTTAACATTTTGGGGAAATAACATCAAACTGGGTTTTGCCTGACAAAAAACTCAGAAGAAAATCCATAAAAGCAGATCACGAACAACCTTTGTTTTGGCATAATACAAAAACTGCATGCTGCGGATTAAAACCAAATATTAATATTCAACTTCAAGTTAAACTTGTTGCTTTAGCTGTTTTCCTTTTTTTTTAGATTTATGGAAAATCTATAGTTAGGGTTATGGAAGCAAAACCTAATTTATTGTGTGATAACTAATACATCCATCCCAGACTATAGAGGCAGGATTGGCTGCTATGAACCTTGTAAGGTCAGCAGGTTTTTTAATAGTCAGCACACTTTAATAGCCTTTCTAATCAATAGGCTTCAGTAGCTCTGATGGTTTCAAGTCCTTTGACTGCTTGTCTTTTGTTTTTCCACTGCATTGCAAAGCAAAATCTAAAAGAGGATAACCAAAACTTATTAGGGGAATCACAGCACTTTAATTCAACCCTTTACATTGGCCAGTGTCATAGAAAACAGGGTCAGCGGTTTTTAATCAGGTTTCCCAACTAAAATGGCTATATTGACAAGTATTTCATTTTTATTAGCATGGACCTCTCTTTTACTGTTTCTTCCCCTTTCATGAATTCATTTTGTATCTGAAAGTTACATTTGTTTTTATTCTTCTAGTATTTCGGATTCTGGTCTCTGAAGCCAATGGAAAATACATATGCATGATTCTAAGCCGGTTCGGCTTAGAACTGCAACTAAAATTGTGAAAAGAGCCCCATAGAGTAAACAAGCTGAAAGAGGAACCTGAGGTGACTGTCCACCAATTGCACAGTGCTCTGCTATCTCTTAGACTCAGAAGAAGAACTGTAGAGAAAATATGTTACATTTTATACTTAGTTTATGAAAGAATAATAAAGATTGCTTTGGAATCCATTACTTGCTAATTCTCTTCTAAGCTTAGTCTCACCTGCTGATCCCTCCAGACCATAATTTATACTTCAGGAGTAAAGGTGATGACTAAAAGTAAGCAAACGTTAGTTTCTTACGAGAACCCAAGTAAAAGTAGCTATGTATCAGCCTCTTGAGGTAGCCCAGATCAGGAAACAACATCCACAGGAATACTAGATCTATTTTATTTTATTTTTTATTGAGAGGTTGTAATAACAGAATCTTGCCAATGTGACTGTGTTTCTTCTCCCCTCCCTTTTATACCCTGGTGAGTCAGGGATGAGTCAACCTATGAGTCTTCTTTATACTTTATACTATCTCTCTTTACAAAACTTAAGAAACACTCCTCTCACCGGGTTCATGGGAGATTTAAATTTTTAAAAAAATACAAATTCTTACTGGATTTGATAATTTATTTCCTCAGTGAAATAGAAAGCAACACACCTCTGTGTCCCAAGCACTGCACTCTTGCAGGCTGCTCTAGACCATTGTCATCAATATGTAATTCAACTGTCTTCAACTGAGCACCCTCCAGATGTGTAACCAATATAACTGAAGGATAATAGGTATAATCCATTCTGTCTGGAGACACATGGTGGTAATAAATTATATAGTTCACAATTTCTCTCTTTCTCTCCTTTAAATTACCAAGCATGCCCCCTTTAGAAATGAGTAATAATTTGAAGCAGGGTTGCTTGATTATGCATGAACTCCTGCTTCAGAGTTATATAAATTAATGCAATTTAATACTGCGGCACACACAGCCAACTCATGCAATTTCCCTCACATATTTTGCTCATGCTCTGAGCATGGGACCAGATGCAGTCTATGCAACTGAAGCTCCTATGGATACTGAGGCAACACAATCAGCATTCCTATAATTGGCTATTTTTATGAGGTCAGACGTTGCTTAACAGATGCTACTAGTCTAATTTGTTATACTATTAGATGACCAATACTATTCAATTTCTTCCCCTTAGTCAAAGGTACCATTTTTGTCATCCTCACTATAGGATGCTGGCAGCTAACTCCCCCCTCTCATTTACTGGGTTTTCAGCTATCCACTCTGAACAAGAACATGCAGCTGAAATTTATAGTTATTTCTAAAGGTGTGCTAAAAAGAAAACTGCTAAAGTTCTTCATAGCACGATACTTTCAAGCACAATGACAGATTAAATATTTCCTTTATTTTATGTGCTGTTTTCGTTCCATATCCAATAATCAGCATACCTAATAAAAACATTTTGCCTTGCAGCTGAGCCTTGTTGCAAATTTATTTTCTCCCAAATTCCAGTCCTGATGCCTGCTCTAGTGCCATGGTGGAAGAGACAGAATCACAAGGCCAGTGACCTCATCATCCATCTACCCAATTTAGCTTTCCAAGCTTCTGATTGTCCTTCTTGTTTAACAGATAAGAGGAGCAAAGTGCAGAATAATGAGCTTCAAAAGACAGTGTGGAAAAAGAAATCAGTTTCGAATGTAAGCAATTGATTGGAGTTATAGGGGTTTTGTTTTGGTTTTGCCAAGTGGCATTTGAGGCACACAAACATATTGTAACCAAGCTCACATAGAAGATGTTAGGAAATGGTTTCTAGATTTTACCACTACTACAGCAGTTGAGGTTTTATGCAGCCAAACATATTGTGCTTGCTGTCATGGGAAAGTTTTTTCCTGATATTCTCTGCCAGTTTGCTAGAATATTATTCAGGGAGTTTTTCTTGTACAAGGGGAAAAATCCATGCTCCTTTAATCTGAAATTATAGTACCCAAGAACATCACCTCATTTATTGCTCAGGTGATGACTTAAGCCTAAGAATGTGGATACCATAAAGTATGTATTCAGGCAACACAAGCCACAAATTGTGCTATAACTATTTTTCAGTTCAGACTCCCTGCCCTATGTATTCGCGTACATCTGTATAAAGGTAGGTTCTCATATGTTCTAAACCATCTTGCTTGAATTGATTACATGTAAACAAGTTAATTTCTCCAGGCATCCTTACTTTATATCCTCATCGTAGGCAAAGACAATGATAGCCCTGGCTCTGGGTGTATCTAGAAGCAGCTTGATAATTTTATCAAATTCGTAGGTCTTGTTTTTGCGATCCTGTGGGATTTTCAATGACTGGGCAATGCAGAGATCACCTGTTAACAGAAAAAAAAGAAGACAATATGCTAAAATCTGTAAATCAGGAAAAAAAAGAAAAGAAAGAAAATTGGAAGAAAAAAAGTAGTTAGAGGGAAGATAGACTTAAAAAGAAAAGAATGAAAAGAGGATTTTGGCATAGTTTGGTACAGGGGATGTGGCTCTAAAATTTCTACATGCTCTATATTAAGATTTCTGGACTATCATAATTAAATCAATTGAGTATGTCTGATTACCCCTCAGTTAGCTCAGAATTCATCAAAAACAAAAATAAAACACTTAGGAAATTTAAAAAAACAAAACACTGTAAATAATTAGACCCAGAATTAAGTTTTTAATTAATTAAGTATTGATTAATTAATTAAGTATTTCTCATATTTTATCACATCTTAGTCCTCACCAAATCTGGACAAGGTGGGCGGG
>JANHFL010000900.1:158191-169322 GCA_032468155.1 Oxyrhabdium leporinum
GCTTATAAGCTGTAAACCGCCCCGAGTCTTCGGAATGGGGCGGTATATAAATGTAAAAATAAATAAATAAATAAACTAGAGACCAAGTAGAAAGTAATGGCCAACAAAGTTGGGAAAGTGAATCAAGCAGATCCCAGGAACAACATCGAGGCTCTCCGTCCAGAATCGTGTGGTGCTAGGAACAGCTAAGATATTGTGCAGAACCCTCAAAATCCCAGGCCTCTTGTGGAAGACCCAAAATCGAAGAAGACAACATACACACCGCTGCATATTCTTCACATTTAAGTTCCCATTCAGACATTGCTGCTACAATTTGTTTGTTTTTCCAGTGTTGTGTAAAAGTTTGTTCTCACAGCTATAAGCTTGCATGCATTATGTATTATTCATGCAAGGTGACCAGAAAAATGCAGTCAGAAGCAGCCTTCACTTCAGTTAACTTCTTCATATATATATTTGAAGCAGTGTGGAAAGATTCAGCTGGTTACATAGGAATTGTGACAAACCCCTTTGATTGATTGATTTTCTCAGAAGTGTTCTGATTCGCTTCCTTGAGAGGAAGAGGTGATCTGTGTGCTTTGTAGTTTCCTCTGACAAACACTGGTAGAAGTTTCTGCATCTAGGCTGTGCATGAGTAGAACACTCCCTTGGTTATTGCAAATGCCAAAGGAGCTAATCAAATCAGGCAAAGCAAAACACTGCAATTGCTTTGCTTCACTCATAGAAGTGAGGAGGCCATGTTGTATCATAAGCACTTTGAGGAATTACAGCAACTTCCTGCCATTTTTCTTTTCTTAGACTGCTCATAGGACCCAAGCAATTCTTCAAATAAAAAGGGTGCTTGAAGCAATGCTTCGCTTTGCAATAGTTCACCTTTATTACAAAAGTCAAGGAAACTAGTGACTATCTGGGGATATTGCCTATCTCTTCTCCGTAGGCTAAATAGCTGATAAATCTGAGTGCAAAATCAAGAGAAGATTGGAGCTAAAATCATTTAAAATCCAGCAGACTCTTGAAACTCTGGGATTTATTGCCTTTTTCTGTAAGTAGAACATCCTTTTTATGAAGTGCTTCAAGCAGCATCACTAATGGAATTGGATGCGATCCCTGGTTCTTAGCCCATTCAGTCTGTATTTTGAAAAATAACACACATTCTCACATGTAATATTCACTAACCTGTCTAAAACTGATGTCCTGGATATTTTTTTCAAATCTCATCATTTTCTTTAGCATAGTTAATGATAATGAATATTGCCCAAATATGGAGATTTTAGTACATAATTTTTCAGTAGTCTATTTCTAAGAAGCAATATTCCAGAGAAATAAATATATTTTCTTTTCTTATTTTCCATTATCTCATTTTTTTTAAAATTTTATTTTAAAAATGAATGACTACAGAAAAGAGAACATTTCTGGTATATAACTCATTGAAACCCAGTTATGTGTCACCTCATTGAAAACTTTCAGCATCACTTCCAGCTGTACTTCCATTGGCGTCGGAAGCGAGAACCATGAGATCCGCGGCCCCTCTCCAAGCTCTCTCCGTCAGAGGGCTCCAAAAGGAGCCATAGCCATCCTGAAGGAATGGTGAAGCAACGTTCCCCCCCCCCCCCATTTTTCAGGCCCTTATTCTATTTTTATTAACTCTCAGATCACATTCAGACTTCTGTACAGGAGTCTGCACAGATTATTATTATTTATTTATTTCAGGCAATTAAAAAACAAAACACCATCACATGATGCAGTGGTGTGCGCTTTTAACCCCAATTGATTCAGCATAAGAGAATTATAAGCATCTTCTTAAATTTTCCATTGAAATCAAAGAGAGTTTTTGAAGCAGGAACTCAGACAACTAGTGCTTTTCAAGAGGATTTCAAAGAATTCTTAAATTACTTTGTCCACCATACAATTCAAAGCTTTACTGGAAGAAATTCGGTTTTAACTTCTTCTTTTTTAGGATGAACTAGTGATTGTAGTTAATGGACAACATGTCAAAAATAATGTTCATGCCACAGATGATAATTATTTCCAAAAGCTAGATGGCATAGATACTGAAGCCAAGGCATGGAAGTCAAGTCATAGAACAGTCATAGAACAGATATGTCCCATATTGATTGCTTTTTTAATGTCCTCATATATGAATTTCTAAATCCCCAAAACTGGTATAGAACAGAGAAGACCAGGTTTAAAGTTGCCTTATCAACAATACTTGTTGGGGATATATATCACCTAATGTATTCTAAGCAGCATAGTTCAGATAATGTTCGTACAGTGAAGAGTTGCTACAAGTAATGGATTGTGATATATTACACATAACTGAAAAGGTTGGATTTAATGCACTGTTAACGATACCAACTAATTATATTGGAACAAGAAAGGAAAAGAATACCACATCAAAGAGATTCTCAGTGCAACTGCATTATAGGAAAGAACCATCCTCAAGAGCTTCAGAACTAATAAAAAATTTGCAAAGTACTCAGAAGTGTTAATTGCTTTTTAGTACATCTTACAGAACACTGGTACAATGGACTACCCAATTGTAAGGAATAATAATTAGTCTCTTTTAAAAGGTTATTGCTGAGATCTTGCCAGCTTCCAAAAATTGTATTTAAAATGCTTCCATGATTACTATTCATATATTACCTACCCTGAAACATTTCAACATTAAGGATCAATCTTTGCAGGTTTGCGGTTCTATACACACATATCTGGGAGAAAGCATAACTCAGAACAGTGGTACTTACTTCTGATGAATTACGCTATAAAGGTTTTAAAAAGCAATAAGCTATCCGATTACAAGTAAGGAGAATTTGATGAACATAATCTCTATCATTGCCAGGACTATAAACAAAATGAGACAGGTTACCAACTGTTCAGATTTTTGACAAATCTCACTGATTGAAGCCTAACTATGCAAGTGCAAATAACTGAAGGCTATTCTTCAACTTAATTTCACTATTCTGCTGAACAATATCAACACAGAAATTCAAGCCCGTAATTTGTAGCTTCAACGACATATCCATTCACCAAATATAAAATATTCTTCACTTTAACTATGGGGACCTAGTATAACATGTTTACATTGTTTAGAATTGTATTTAACTATGAATTTTGTAGTTCTAAAGCTTCACAATTCCCATATGATTATATATAGGGATAAGGAAAACATTTGTTCAATTGGTATTTTAATGCAAATGTGGTTAATATTGAGTTTTCAAACTGGGAAGGGAAATAAAATTATTCTTCAGCCTTCTGGAAGCCACAAAAAAAAGCATACATGACCTCATTTTATGTTTTCTTCTCACAGGACATTTCAGAGGTTTTTGTTTAAAACAACATTTTGACTAATGTTGACGTGCTTTCTGATAATGTTCTACTGCTCATGCCCTAGAGGAGCAATTGGGTTTTAATTCTATGATTTTACATTTTGCATAGATTTTCACATACACCAGCTTGGGAGGGAATAACTGTGGAGAGTAGAAAGAATGGCCTTGACAGAGAAAGAGAAGTTCTGTTACCAAGGTTACAGACACATAAATATGGCTTAAACCCATATGAAGATATTACGAAAACACAGAAAGCAAGCATCTGTCTAAGGTAAGAGGAGAAACACATTCAGGCTTGGAAAATTCTGTTAATGAAGTTTTAATATATTCAACATCTTTTTCTTGAAATGGTCTACCTTTAGGACTGACAATGATGGTGATATTATTAAGGACAAGGTTTCAATGAATCATTGCTATTATAATTTATTCAAACTGAATCAAAAACATAAGTACCTTCTATGGTGAATCATAACTACCAGCCAAATCCTGCATCCTGGTTGAAATTTTTACTCAGCAACTACAACTTCCTCAACCTGTTAATTAGTGTACTTGCTACTATACCAGACATACTTCAGTGGAGCTGGCATTAAACTAATCAGATGCTGCTGCTTTCATTTCCCAAACCTGCAGTCTGCAGGCCTTCTGTGGCCTACAGTGATATTGCACATACCTCTCAGCTGCTAAAGATTTTCTGGAAAGAAAGAAAGCAACATTGTTCCATATTTTTGTCAGTGGACATAATAAGTAAAGCATGATAAAACTAGAATGACAGATTAATGGAAACTAGGAGGAAGAAAAAGAAAGGTGGCAGTTTGTGGTACCCCACAGCAATAAAAATACATCAGGTATTATGTGCACAGCAGGAAAATGCCTAATGAAATTAGGAAAGTAGCTTACTGATCTTGCCAGGAACTACAGTAGAAGCTAGGCTGAAAAGAAATGTGTCAAAGGATAGCAGCACTTTTGTCAGTCCTCTAAAGTAGGCCAGGTCAGGAATAGACACCATATGGATTTCAGGAATGGTACTTTATTGTAGTACATAGCAACAGAATCTTAAAAGCATGCCAAAGTTTCTCTTTATCCCATTTTGCACCAAACAGAATCAAGGCAGGGTTGTTTTGAGGTTTTTCTCTCACACAATTTCAACTTTCCCAAGATTGAATTGTGATTTTTCCTTCCTTAACAGTTCATCCATTCCTTCATCATGTAAGGAATCTCCACATTTGTTTATACCTTCCATCTCTACTTTATGATTCTGCCACAATCAGGACCAAAATCAAGGAATTTAGAATAACAGAGTTGGAAGGGTCCTTAGAGGTCTTCTATTCCAATCCGCTGCTTAGGCAGGAAACCCTATGCCATTTCAGACAAATAATTATCCAATCTTTTCTTAAAAAGTTCCAGTGTTGGAGCATTTACAACTTCTGGAGGCAAGTTGTTCCACTGATTAATTGTTCTAACTGTCAGGAAATTTCTCCTTAGTTCCAGGTTGCTTCTCTCTTGATTAGTTTCCACCCGTTGCTTCCTGTCCTGCCCTGAGGGGCTTTGGAGAATAGCTTGACTCCCTGTCCTGGGATCGCGACACGGGTCATGCGATCACCTTTTGTGACCTTCTGACAAGCAAAGTCAATGGGGAAGCCAAATTCACTTAACAACCGTGTTACTAATTTAACAGCTACAGCGATTCACTTAGCCAAAAGAGGCAAAAGAGGTTGTAAAACGGGGCAAAACTCACTGAACAACTGTCTCGTTTAACAACAGAAATTCTGGCCTCAGTTGTGGTCTTAAGTTGAGGTCTACCCATATTTATTCCAGTAAAGGAATGAAGAATAGCAAAGAAATTAAAGGCACGAGGTAAGCAAAAGAAAAGGAACGTAGCTAAAACCCCATTGCTCACCTGTGCATACACCTGTTCATTTATCACCTTTAAACTTTTCACCTCCCTTTCTGAGGATCTCAGCTTCACATAACCCTAACTTTCTCAGTCTGTCCCTTCCTCTCCGCCCATTCACTGTTTCTTCATCTTCTGGTCTTCATCATTCTGTTTGATCGAGCCACCACAATGTTCTTCATTTGTGTTGGGTTTCTCATTTGGGTATACAATCCACATTCATTCAGCGTCCATTCATTCCTGTCTCTTCCCATTTCTTCCCAATTCTGACTGCGTTCCAGCTTACTTTTATATTCCTCCTGGCATTCTCAACTATAACACATAACACAGTGAGCCAAAGCATGTTGTTATACTGAATATAGCCATTCAGCTCCTTTTGAGAAACATTCATTTTTCACAATAGACCACACTATTTCCACTATCTTTCTACTAGCAAAGGCACGTCTTCGAATTTCTGTATTCCCACCCATAAATATTTTAAACAATTAACAGCATCTGTAATGTTGAACCATTCGAGGTTCTATTTATTCTTATGCTTGCTTTATGCCCATCTTAGCAAAGAACCATCAATCCCGTATTTGCAGAAAACATCCCATAATTCAAGGCTATTTGCTTTGTTATACACTGTCAACAAAGTACAATAAATTTTCCTACGCCCATTAATTTTCAATGATCTGCCCAAGAACAAAAATCTGGTCTGAACATTCCTTCCTCTGCACAGAGCTACGGTGCATTTCTCGCTATCCCCTCTTCTACTATTTTAATCAGAATTAATGAAATTAAATTGGAATTTAATCAGAATTAAGAGTCGTGGTGGCGCAGTGATTAGAATGCAGTATTGTAGGTAAACTCTGCTCACTGCCAGGAGTTCGATCCTGACTGGCTCAAAGTTGACTCAGCCTTCCATCCTCCCAAGGTGAGTAAAATGAGGGCCCAGATTGTTGGGGGCAATATGCTGGCTCTGTAAACTGCTTAGAGAGGGCTGGCACTACGTAAAAAATTCCCTTCTCACCCAATGGGTGGTCTGGGTGTTCCTCAATCTTGGATCTTCTACCAAAGGCCTGGGAGTTTGAGTCTTCTGAGCAGTATCTTTGTTCTTCCTAGCACTGCACTCTTCTGGACAGAGAGCTCTAATGCTATTCCTTGGAACTGTTTGAGCCACTTTCCCAGTTTAGGATTCCTAACCCCAAGAATTCCTAACACCGCTGGAACCACTTTGACCTTTGTTTTCCACATCCTAATTCATCTTTGAGGTCCTGGGACTTCTCCAGCTTCTTATGTTCTTTCTTCCTGATGATCTCCATTATCTGCACTTTGGGTCCTGTCTAGTTGCTAGAGCCCTACTACCATAGACTTGGTGTTTAGAGTCTGCTCTTGTGCTACTATGAGCAGTGCCTCAGTGCTTTTAGTTCAGTTCTTTCCAACTACTGGTAGGAGATGGATATATCCTCAAGAGATGAGGTGAGCTCCCACCCTTCTGATTTTCTGGAAAAAGTATAAAGACCGGGCTCTGCCAATAAGCGTGGATATCTAAGAATAATATGCAATCCTGGGGATAGTTGGCAGCTTACTCTACTCCTGCTGTATTGTCAATTTTTAGCCTTTTGATATATTTTTTTAATCTTTGAATTACACTTTTACCTTATAAGTTTTAACTTTGTTCCTAACTCTGTTTTTATTAATGTGTTTATATTGTTTTATTATGTCGTAGTAAATCACCCTGTCACTTAGGTGAGGTGGGCAGTGTACAAATGTAATCAACAAATAAACAAAATGTATATGTGTAAGTGTATTGTAGATGTACATGTACATGTACTGTACATGTGGATAGATAGCAAATTTAGCACACATTGATATCCAATTTCTTCCTAGATAGTTTTAGGTAGGAATTCTTTCAATAGTGGAGAGGGTAGAGAGATCCTGGCGGTGATGTCTGGTATTTTTGAACCTATTCAATTACAACATGGACAGAGAATATGAATGTCCTTCTTGGCACCATACAGTCAACCTTCCAATGATCTGTAGTCTGCCAAGCTACTCACACTTCAATTAAAGCACAAGGAAAGACATAAGGTGGGAACCTCTCCAGTAATAGTACCACTTAGTGCAGTTCTGCCCTTGAGAAATTGTTGGATAGTTTCCCATCTGCTGAAATCATCTACTCAATTTTCCTGCTCCTAAATGTGATGGCGAATTTGTATCTAATTCTAGAATTTCCCTCCCCCTCCCCTCTTGTGAGGCAGGTTTCCCATTAGCAATTTTTGTAACCTATTTTGAACTGTAAAAGATAAGAAAAACTCTCAGAATACCATTTAGAAAAAGTCAGTATTTTTTGTCACTCCCCCGGGAAATAAAAGATAAAGGAAGTATCTTCCAGAGAACTACTGTAATGTCTTCCTTATAAGACCCCTAAGTAAAATATAAGGAAATGACCACATAGATTATTTTTATATTTAGAAAATATTTAAAAGCTAATAGTATCTGAGAAACTTTTTCTTTCTCATGAACCCGTATTCAACTCTTGGCCAACAAGACTTTAGCTGAACTATTATGAATGAGTCTGTAAGGTATTTCTGCATTTGCAATGTTCTGCTTTAGTTAGAATAATAGAATAACATAGTTGGAAGGGACCTTGGAGGTCTTCTAGTCCAACCCCCTGCTTAGGCAGGAAACCCTACACCACTTCAGACAAATGGTTAAGTAATAAGCAAGCTACATTTAGGCTTAATAAAATGTGTGTGAACCCAATAATGTTCATAGTTTAGCACGAAAGTTTTGTCCCAAAGGTGCTTTTTCAAGAGGCTACTGGATTTTCTGGTTTCTTCTTTGAAGATGTTTTGCTTCTCATCCAAGAAGCTTCTTCAGCTCTGACTGGAGGGTGGGGAACGGAAGGATTTAATCCTCCTTGCAGTAAATCCTTCCGTTCCCCACCGTCAAGTCAGAAGCCGAAGAAGCTTCTTGGATGAGAAGCGAAACGTCTTCAGAGAAAAACCAGACAGTCCCGTTGCCTCTTGGAAAAAAGCACCTTTTTTTCCAAGGACAACCACAAATGGGATGACAGAGGATCTCGGTAGGCATGAAAGTCTTGACGAAGGACGAAGCAAGAATAGGGAGCTGTGCAGCAGCAGAGATGCCACAGATGGCTGCAGAGGGCATATTCAAGTCAGGATGGGCATTAGCTGATTAGGGAAGATTGGGTTCCTCCAGGCCTCCACTCCCTTGGGCCACCTTGCTAGCAAATGTTTTTACAGCCAGGTAGACCTATTTGCATCTTTTTGCAATTGCACAAAAGCAATCGCAATACATAAATGTGTAGAGGTCGCTTAGAGAGGGCTGTAAAGCACTATGAAGCGGCATATAAGTCTTTTAAGCGCCAAGTTTAATATTTTAAAATTGTGAGCCACCCAGAGTAACCCAGTGGTAAGGGGGACAGTCAATACATTTCACAAATAAACAAATTAACAGTGTGATAGAGAAAAAAAAACAAAAAACCAAATGCCCAAAGGAGCCACTAAATTCATAGTCAGCTGAGTTCACAGATTGCACTGAGCATAATATAGTTTCTTTAGTTTGGCTTAAATTGGATATAACCAGAGACCGTAATCTCTCGGCGCAGCACGATGGTCTGATGTTCACCCTGCTGTATATGCATTGCAGGGACTTTTCTTGGTCCACTAAAATGGCGCACAAGGTTATTTAAGGAGTAGCAGCCTTTGAAGTGGTGAATGAATATATTGTTGTATTTAGGAAAAAAACAACAACAACACCTTAGTTTTGACCGTGCAATGTTTTTCAGCCATTTTTTAAAGATAAATATTGTACTAGATATAACATACGGGTAATCCTCGACTTATGACCACAATGGAGTCCAACGTTTCTGTCGCGAAGGGAGACGTTTGTTGAGTTTTGCCTCATTTAACCACCTTCCTTGCCACCGTTGTTTGAATCACAGCAGTTGTTTGTTCACTTAGCAACACGGTTGTTCGGTGAATCCGGCTTCCCCGATGACTTTGCTGATCAGAGGACTACCGAAAGGGACCCTGGGACCCTGCAACCGTCATAAATATTAGCCAGCTGCCTCCTGTCTGATGTTTAACGATATGACCAAGGGGAGGCTACAACAGTTGTAAGTGCGAAAAAACGAAGTCACTTTTTTTTCAGTGGCATGGTAACTTCGAACGGTCACTAAACGACCCGTTGCAAGTCGAGGACTCTCTGTATTTGAAATAGAACATAACACCACCTGACGTCTTTGGGATAGAAAGTTTCAAGTGGACTGTTTGTTCTGAGCCCGAAACTAAACATGTTCCCTGTTTTATGCACAACCTGCTTCTAAATGTTAGTGGAAAAGAGTCGGAAGGGATGCAGACACACACACACACACACACACACACACACACACACACACACACACACCCTCGTGCTGGGTTGAGCCACCAAGCTGGAAAGATTGGGGACCGCTGTCTTATAGCATATGATTGCAGTCAGGGCTGTTTTAACGCATGGGCCTGATGGGCACTTAGTATGCATCAGGGCCCCATACTAATCTGTGTATGTTCACCCTTCAATGCACCTTGTATCATATAAATATATTATGCATACCTTACGCAAATATATGTTTAATTTTACCCACCAGTTACATTTTTTATCCCTGTGAGTAGTTGTAGAGGCTTTGCCCGGGACACATAATGCTTGTTAAGACGGCCCTGATTGCATTGATACTTGCTGTATTTCTAACTTGGCAACTTTGAAATCTGTGGCTCAAAATGGGTTATTAATAAACCCATCTCTTTTTTTACTTACCTCTTCTCCTGAACCTCGGGAAGTTCTCCCTCTCCTGTCCCAAGCAATATTCTTCTGCTTTGATTGTGGGTTTATATCGATTGTGCCTGTTATGATCTAATTTCTTTTTTCTTTTTTTTTTTATACCACCCTAATAATATTGCTGAAGGATGACCCCCCCAAAAATATCACAGAAACATAGAAAACTGATGGCAGAAAAAGACTGAGTGGTCCATTCAGTTTAGCTTCTGGGTTTTCATTTGCCTGTTTTCGTTTTCTTCCTTGTTTGTTTCTTATTTTTATTTTTATTCTATTTATTCTTTTATTCTTATTTATTTTGTATTGTTTCTCGGACGATAGATATCTGTTTATCCTGGGTATCCTGGATGAACACGTGTTTAAATAAAACACAGTCTGAACGCCATTACCGATGATAATTCGAAAAAGACAGCCTTTTCCCAGATTCTTTCCAACACAAATAGATATATAATATATTGATATATGATGATATAAGAATACCAATTTTTTTCCTAGAACTTGTAGCAACATTTCAGCAATTTTCCGCCAGAAAAAGAATAAAATAGAACCGTTCTCCAATTGCTGCTTGTAGAACAGTGAGATAAAAATCAGTATTCATATCGTTTCTCTTTCAAAACTGCTGCTTTCCGACTGCTCAAATCTTAAACCTTTTTGAAGATGGGAACTTTATACCAGCAGAGGGTGTGCAAAACACACTTCTGTTTTGACTCTGGGCAGCTCTCTCACTCCTTTTCTGATACTAGCATAGGTGCCATACATACTGTCCAAGTAGTTCACAACTTGCAACCGTTCATTTAGTGATTATTCGAAATTACAACGGCATTGAAAAAAATGACTTATGACTCTTTTCCCCAGAAGTCAGGCAATATGTTTATATGTTTTAGCCTCCAGCACCTTAATTCTCTTGGTTGCTCTTCTCTGCACTCTTTCTAGAGTCTCAACAACTTTTTTACATCGTGGCGACCAAAACTGGATGCAGTATTCCAAGTGTGGCCTTACCAAGGCCTTATAAAGTGGTACTGACACTTATAACATATATTTGAATGATATGCAAAACAGCAGCTCTGCCCCCCCCACCCCCAATGCTATGTCTTAG
>JANHFL010000900.1:177341-194562 GCA_032468155.1 Oxyrhabdium leporinum
GGAGGAGGAGGAGGAGGAGGAGGAGGAGCAGGAGGAGCAGGAGGAGCAGGAGGAGCAGGAGCAGGAGCAGGAGCAGGAGCAGGAGCAGGAGCAGGAGTGAAATAAATGTTTTGTCAAACTCCCAAGTAGGCACAAATTAGGGCTAAGCTCCCCAAAGATTTGAACACTACAATTAGAACTAAATATTGTTTTATTTCAGAAATGGTCAACATTGCAAACTGTTGACAACCATTGAATAGTTTGATAGTGAAACAGAAGTTACATACATTTCTAGTGGACATCTAACACTCTCTGTTTCATGCCCGCCTTTCCACACACATGCGTGTAATGTAATATTTGTTTTATTTATTTATTAAATTAGTTTGCTGCCCATCTGGCCATGGCAAATACATTTAATAAATAAATTTGTATTTAGTTGATAAATAGTTGACATCCATTTCTCAAAATCACTCATTTTAATGCAGTGGTTCTCAAAAAATTTCTCTCGATTATCCACTTTCTTTCCCTTAAATAATGTAAAAACCATCATAAAAAAAGAACCCAGAATCAAGTGTCTCTATAGTGATGGCCCCAAATTGAATCCTTGACTTACAAGCAAGCAATTACACATTGTTCATTACCTCCATTATCTGACCAAATGACCCCAATTTAACAGGACCTGCATTAATGGCTTTTTGCATGTTTCTGAATTCCTTGCCATTTAACGGAATCCTGACTGCAAAGAAGCAGAATTTGTTTGGAAAATGTGTATGTTGTGATATTGTGCTGACTTAAGAATGGATATGTAGCAGAAGGAAAGAACCTAACCCAGATCTGTTGCCCTCACAAAAACAACAACAGAAGCATCTGCCCTGTTTTCCCTTTCAAGGGATTTCATCGCTAAGTTTTTCTTTCTTTGAGTGGCCTTACTAAGATCAGATTACCAGACAGGGGTAGTAAAAACTGAAACCTGAAGGAACCACAAAGTACAAGGTGTTTGGGGAGGAAAGATAGGTTGAGACAAAGGGGTTGTGGAGAGTCTGAAAAATAAAGAATTGAATGTAGCATACAAAACACTTATGGTCGCTATCTTTATTCCACATGCACTGCTGATGGCAAGTCCACTAAGTATTGTTGCTACAATATTTCCCTAAACTTCCCTAAACTCTGGCTGAATTTGTCAACTGTGAAGTCATACATTATCACATCAAATTTACACGGAACAAGTAATGGACATCAAGTCTAATATAGGACTTACAACCACAACTGACCCCAAAATATATGTTGCTAAGTGAGACACTTGTAAAGTGAGTTTTACCCCATTTCATTACCTTTCTTACCACAGTTGTTAAGTGAATCATCAGAGGTGTTAAGTTAGTAAGATAGCTGTTAAGTGAATCTGGATTTCCCACAGCTTTTTAGAAAGTCGCAAAAAAGGATCACATGATCTCGAGACATTGCAACATGAATCAATTGCCAAATGTATGAATTCTGATCACATGACTACAGGGGTGCTTCAATGGTCGCACAAAGTGTGAAAAATGGTCAAAAGTCATTTTTTTTCCAGTCCCATTGTAACTTTGAACAGTCACTCAATGAACTATTGTAAGTTGAGGACTACCTGTACAGATTTGCAACATATTCACCATGTTAAATGGAGAGCATCTCCATTGCGATCAGTTGTTATGATCCTCACAAAGTTGGCTGGTAGGTTTAAGAAACCGCCTTATCCTCTGTCGATTCTGGTTAATAGAAGAATGCCTTATTAGTGAGGCCAACCCATCCAACCCATCCTACTTCTCATAGATGAGTAAAATAGAGCATCTTTTAATCTGGGAGTGCTGAAATTTAATTTAATTAAGATGTGATGCTTTTAAAAACACACACGCATACCCAAATTGAATATTGCCTTTTTGGTATTATATTATTTCTAACTTTTCTTTTGTGTTTCCTTCTCTCCACTGAAAAGCAAAATTTGGATCATGTGGGTGAAGGATAGGAATGATAGAAAAATAAATCAGACATGAACAGAGGATGAGAAGGAACATTGTAAACCAAGATAAACTTGATAGGGGATTTAGTTTAACATATAATAATTCAAAGAGAAAGAGTTTGCTTCCAAATCGATATCATAACAAAATCTGGCACCACCATATCTTACTGAAAATAAAGGAGAAGGCAGCTTACCTTTGAAAGTCATAGTTTTTACAAGAAGAGAAAGCCATATTAGTTTATTTGCTAAATGGAAAATAGGCAGCATCTCCATACAATCTACAAAAGGAGTAGATTAAAGAGTTCTTACATCGCCTGCTTCCCCTCCCCTTACCCCATGAGTGAGTAAGTTTGAATTCAATTATTCTTCCTGGGTTCTGAGTTTGTCAATAAGTGTAAATCAAGAATTTTGGCTTTAAAACAAACTACTTTTTTTTCAAGAAACATACAGTTCCACGGATGGCTTGTATAATAATTTTTTAAATCAATTCTCATGCCTGAGAAATCCATAATATTTGATGTCTTGAGAGAACCACAGAAAATTTGTAGCTGGCTGATTTATCACTTTCTTTTGAAATACAGCTTCTAGCTTATATATAAAAGCTAGTTCGGTATTTGCTAAAGTAGAAATGAATTTGTAGGGATGAGAGGAAATAAAATCTCAGGGTTTGGGAGGGATTTCTATTTATGCCTGCAGGTACTTATTTTTTATTTTTATTTTTTTGGGTCACATAACCAGCATGGATTCTTTTTAATCAGGAGGGAATAGGCTATATATGGCATAACATTATAACAAACCAAGAAACAAGCATGGTGACATTCTAATGGAAAGCTTCAATAAAATGAATTTCATTTTCATTCTAAAAGTCTGCTAAATGCTTTCTTTCTGAATTCTAAATTCTAAATTTCTAAATTCTTTCTGAATATAGTTTTTTTTCCTGCAAAAAAAATGTTGTTCAAAATATTACAAGAATATATGACAGGATTCTTTTTTTAAAAAAATGCAATGATTCAGTGGTTTATTAGTTCTTAAATCTAAGGAAATGAATCTTTGTTTCAGCAAGTTCACAAATCATTTCCTTGTTTAAAAATGTTGTTTTTAAGAGATGATACCCTGCTGCCATGGAAATAAGGATGTCAACAGAACCACCTCCAAATTGAAATTGAATAAAAAGAGATTGACAAGGAAATGGAATTTGCTGAAGCAAAGTAACAAAGGAGATCATGGTTAATTCACTTTCATAAAGGAAAATTTTCGCAAAGGAAAATTTAAGAAGCTATGAGCAGTAAATTTATTAGACAGTCTCAAGGACTGTCAGAAAATACTACCCCAATATAAATAATTAAAGCCACTTTGGCCTAGTGATTAAGACACCAGGCTAGAAAGTGGAAGAACATCAGTTCAAGATGCCCTAGCTATGAAACCAGCTGGATGACTATGGGCCAGTCACTCTCTCTCAGTCCAACCCACCTTACAGGTGGGTTGTAGGAAAAAATAGAAGGAGGAAAGTGTACTGGATGTGTTTGAGTTATTTGTAAAAATAATAAATAACCTTAAAATGAGGTGTTGGAGATAAGTAACCAACTAAGCATAGTAACTTATTCATGAAGATGCTGCAACTTATGTGTCAGATCTTGAGATGGCCGGTACAAGGGCAGCATTTCTTTTGATGGCCTCACATCATCATGCAATCTCATCCCAAGTTCTGATCCTTTGGGGCATTTATGTGAAATTACAACACAACACAAGGGGAGGGGGGAACTTGCATCATGATAGCACAAGTTAGCTTTTGTCAGACTGACTGTTTTGATATCACACAAAGATTCCACTGGTTTAGGAAGAGGTAGTTTATAAATGAGAGCTGGAAGAATAGGATAGAATAGGACATGGTATGAATTAAAAAAAATGAAAGGGATAGAATCAATTAAGGACAAATTATGTGGATCAGGATATAATCAAAGAAATTATAATTTCAAAAGCTGTGAAGTAGTATCTAGCACTATAATATAAGCAAGCAATTAAATGGAAGTTAGAATCTCTATTATTTGCATTTTGTTCTGGCTAAACTAACCCCATTAGAACTTGGAATCCAGGTATTAAATTCAGTCAATATTTTTTTCCTGAATTTCTGAAGTAAGCTTACAGGAATGCTGTAGTGTCTAGGGGACTTTATCTTTTCCCTTTATTTCCCAAGCAAAAAAGAGAACATTGACCATTGTGGAAGACAGAATGTAGAAAACTGCTATACAGGGATTTTGAAAGATGTGTGGGCTTTTTAAGAAAGTAATCACTGCTTCTATTACTGTTACCATCCTTCATGCAACAACTTACTGGTTTGTGATGAAAATCTTGGCAACGACTGTGGAAGTGGCACTTAATCATTTCTTTATGAGAAATGGTTATTGCAAGGCTATCATTAGTAGGACCCAAAAACAGCATAGTATGATAACAATAGCAATAGCACCTAGACTTATATACCACTTTAAAGGAAGTTGTCTGCAGTACTGCATTCTAACCACTGCACCACTCTGTCTCATAATGATAAATGATAGTAAAGATGTTACATTTGAACCAAAGAGCTTGACCATTGAGTCACATTAGGACCAATCATGATCTCTCTCAGCCTCAAAAAGTTGCAGAAATAAAATTAGGAGATATTTGTCCATTAAGCTACCTTGAGCACTATCAAGAGGATAGCAGCTTACATCCTGCAACAGCATATAATAGGGGTGTCAAACTCTATTTCATTGAAGGCCGCATCAGAGTTGTGCTTGATCTCAGGGCGGCTGGGTGGGCCTGACCACTTGTGTCAGGGGCATTTGTGATGGCCCAGGTGGGGCTGGGGGAGGATGCAATGACCTCTACCAGCAAAAATAGATCTCGGGGGAGCCGCACAGTCCACTTTCGGCCACAGTGGCCTCCTGCAGCCTTCTGCCAGTGAAAACGGAGCTTGGAAGGGGCGCATGCAGCCCTCCCAAGGTCTGTTTTCACTGGCAGAGGCACCATGGGCCAGTCCTTCACTGTTTCCACAGCAGCCCAGTGGACCAGTTCTAAGTACCCCGCAGGCCGGATCCAGCCTGTGGGCCTTGAGTTTGATACCTCTGGCATATAATATCAATGACATCTGCTTATTCTAGGTCCTTGGGAACCTCAATAGGTAGATGAAATGGCAAATCCAATCTGGCTGATTGTTTGACCAATAAAAACCCTAAACATCTACCATAATAAAAATAATACACCTGAGACTTTAGAAAGTCCATTTCCAGCCATATGACTGCAAAAGTCTCCTGTTTAATTCTAACCTGATGAATATGGAGCATGCTACACATATAGCTATATGAAGAAGCCAGATTAGACATATCAATTAACTTTCAAAAAAGCTAATATCTGGATCAGAACAAGACAAACTATGACATAATAAGAATCCTTATTTTGGAAGGCAAATTAAGGAACAATGTTATATCACATTTCCAAACATATTCCAATGCCACCACTATATTCCTTATGTAAATAGGGAATACTTATTATACTGAATAAGCGTAATAAAGGTAAGCCTGTTTTGTCCCATATCTAGAGTTATTAGAGTCCAGCAAAAGGGGGAAAGTCCTCTTTTTTTCCTCATGTCCTCCACTTGCAAGATATCAAATATTGTCCAGCTTTATGAATGTCTTTTTTTTTGACTCTTTTCAAAAATCAGTCATTCAAACTTCTGTGTATTGTGACCTTGTAGATTGTCTGCTTCTTTCTTTCCATCATCCATCAACAGACTTGACAGTCTAGATTTATGCTATTTATTTCATGATACCAGCAATCGGATTCAATCTTGCCCCTTCAAATCTATGATCACTGTAGCCTGAACATCACGTGACTTGTTCTACATTTCTGTGGTGAAATCTGAAAAGAACGTCATTAAATCTATGTTATCAAGAGCATATTTTCATGAAAAGAGTTGTTGGGAAAATATTGCAATCGCAAAATAGTCTTTCTGATGCTGTAAAAAGTACATGTGATCTTCGACTTACAACAATTCACTTAGCGACCATTCAAAGTTACAACAGGTGCTGGAAAAAGTGACATGACTATTTTTCATACTTATTACCATTGTGGCATGTGGCATGGTCACATGATCAAAATCCAGAAACTTGGCAACTGACTCATATTCATAACAAGTGCAGTGTCCAGGGTTCATGCGATCCCCTTTTGCTACCTTACAGAACCTCAGTGGCGCAGTGGTTAGAGTACTGTACTGCAGGCCACTTCTGCTGACTATTGGCTACCTGCAATTTGGCAGTTCAAATCCCACCAGCTCAAGGTTGACTCAGCCTTCCATCCTTCTGAGGTGGGTAAAATGAGGACCCAGATTGTTGGGGGCAATATACTGACTCTATAAACCGCTTAGAGAGGGCTGTAAAGCACTATGAAACAGTATATAAATCTGAGTGCTATTGCTATTCTGTTAAGCAAAGCCAATGGGTGAGCCAGATTCACTTTAGAACCATTTGTTTATTAAAGAACTGTGATTCCTCAGACCTGTGTAGTTTTAATGTTTTAATATTTCAATTATTTTTTTAGGCCTTTTAAACTAATTTTTAACAGGGTTTAATCACCCTTGCCTCTTTTTTAAAACTGTAACTTTTATATGCTGTTTCTAGAGATTAACACGGAAGAGCAGCAACAGCAGGAATGCTTTCCTTCTGTGGTTTTATCAATGAACCAGGACTGATAAGATTGTTTGGACCTTTTACCTTTTCAGTATAAGTATTTTTTTTAATAGACCTATGATAATCAAGCAACAAATTATAACAGGCAAACCTCTCTCAGAGACAACATAGCTGTGACAATGCCAAGACAACCCAAGATAAAAGACTTTTCCCAGATAACAGACACTGCAAGCAAGACTTTGGGGAAGAATCCTTTTCTCTCTCCCCCCCCACCCCCCAAACAAATCCTGCTCCTTACTGGATTCAGAAGATGACAATTGCTTCTCTGTGGAGGAGGGAGTTCCAGCTAGGAGCTGGGGAGGGGGGGGGCATACAAGAATAATATTAAACAACTGCAGGGATTCACTTAACATCTGTGCCAAGAAAAGTTGTAAAATGGAACAAAGTTCACTTAACAAATGACTTGCTTAGCAACAGAAATTTTGGGCTCAACTGTGGTCATAGAGCACTACCTGTAATTTCATATACACGGAGACTGAATTATATTTTTTTCAGTAACTGTCTTTTCCTCTTCCTCTTCCCTCAAGCTCCTCCTTTCCACTTGTCCATTTTCTCCTTTGCTTGTTCAGATATCTGATATCCATATCATGCTGAAGACAAGAGACTAAGGCTGGAAAAAGTAGCAGAAATATCTTGTCTCAATGCTCTCTAGAAGAGAGGGCCTATGTTTCTTTTTCTGATAGTACCTATTAGTTCAGAGCCAGCATAGGTTTTAGTCCTGTCTTAGGTACAAATCTAACTGGTTGACATTGGGTCAGTCACTTTTTCTCAGAGACTTGTCCTAGACAGTTACCAGGAGTCAAGACTGACTCCAAGGCACCAAAAAACCCAAACAATTGCCTCGTTAGTTAGCAATTCAAACTCAAACAATCCCCCAAAAGCAAAGTTTAAAAACTTTTTTAAAAAAAGTTTTGAAATAAATTATAAATTATTAGCAATGCTATGTCTTCATATAAGGCATAGCTTCACTTGAGCAGCAGGGCCCTATCCATGTAATGTGCTTCCAGATTTGCTTTTTAAATGAATTTATTTTCAATATACATGCTTCCCAAAACCAAACAGCATAAATATATTGCCAGAAACACATAGAAGTGTTTGCAATAAGCAGGTGAGCTATTAATAATCTTTTCATATATATTATTATTCATAACTATTTTACTGTAATTTTTGTGCAATAATCTACAGAATCAATTGCGGTGGTCCCCTTGGTTTTCTTGGTTTTCTTGTATTTGAGGATTTTCTAAACAGTGTGAGCAACGTAACAAATACAGTGAAAAGTATCTTTGGCAGATGAATAAGACTTGAGCCCAAAATGAAAGAAATCAAAAGGTTTCTCATAATTGACTCGGATATTTGTCCTAGTAATTACTGACTTGCTTTGCCCTGTTCTTGTTCTGATTCTTCATACCTTGCAAAGAACTACAGGCGTTCATAACAATATAAATGCAGCATGTCATAGATCAGAAATTAGTAGTAAATTTTTCTATTCATCTTTTGTTTTTGTGACGCAGTTGGAATTTCATAAAACGAGACCAGCTTAAACTTATAACAGAAGAGTTCTCAAAAACATTATATAAAATAAAAAAGCAATTTCTTGAAGAATTATATACGATTAAGATCATGCATATGTGTATTTGTTGACATATTAATGAGTTCCCACTGGGGTATTATTAAGTGCACAGTTTGCTCTAATTTCACTTTCGGCTTTCTATTAAATTTTATTGATATATGTACTTTTCAGACAATAGGGGGGAAATGTACAAAAACAAATTTCTAACATTTTGATCTGTAACTTAGTATTAATTTCCTTAAATGAAAACAATGTCTGATTTTTTTAATAAGAGCAAGTGGAGAAGTTTGAATCGGGCACCAAAAGTACTAGAATATTTGATGGGTGATTAACACCTTCCATTCTGAATTAACTGGCATCTTTATTCACAGTGATGTAGAAATGTTCTTCTGACAGAGCTTAAATATCAGGTTTCAAATATGCCATTTGTTTTCCAATTTCTTTATTCATCACATAATAATAAGGTTTAACATTTTGTTTGTAATAAAAACTTATTAAAAAAAAACCCTTCTGAATTAAAATTAGTTTAAAACTTCTATTTCTAGTACACTGATAGCTAGCAAGAATAAAAAAAGTATAACTTCTGTTCCTAAATACCCACTAACATGATGTGGGTAAGTCCAGTGACACACACTGCTTTTTTACTGATAGAGGATGATATTTGTAGCTCGAGGTTGAAATGAGGGATTTCAACAGGCACATAGACCTAAGCAACATCTACATACCATTCAAAGAGATAATCACAAGCAAAAAAAAAGTGTGATGACCCCAGACTGGGCAAGAAAGCAACACAGCTAGAGTGAAGGCTTAACTCCCTTTTATTGCTCCAACTTTCCCCCCCAAAGTTCCCATAGTTCACTGTAAGTCCAACAGCAACACTGCAAACACACACACGCACCTCCACTAGTTCCTTGCTGCTGTGAATCCAAAAAAGCAGCTAGTTTCTGGGAGCAAACACTCCCTACTAGATGATGTTACCTAATATGGGTAATGAAACGTCTGCCAGAAAACAACAACAGAGAGCACCAAGGACCCCTCGCTGCATTATTAGCGCACCATTTTCCCTTTACATTGTTATATTTGAAAGTCTATAATCCTGATGAGAATTGAGAAATTCCAGAATGATGGCATTCAAAGCATGTGTGTGGTTCAACAGTATAAAAAGGTTTGCTGTCTAGTGTGATACCTGTGCGTTTTGTTCTAGTCCCAAAGGAATTTTATTTCTCAGAGAAGAAAGGTGGAAAACAAATGCCTGACCAGCTCCTGAAATCAGCTTTATATAGTTGGGATATTTTCCCAAGATCAGAAATCTTGTTTGGAGCATGTCAAGGAAAGGGAGAAAGGGAAACTCCCATTGATTCATGCATTGTTCAAATATGTCCACTAAAAAGAGATATTTTTGAAAAAATATTAATTATTGTACATTATATATCTTACCTATACAATATCTGCACTGAAGAAGGCATATTGCCCATGCAGAATAAAAACATTGTGTAGATATTAAAGTTATTGCTTCAAAAGAAATTCATGTCGGTCCTGTGATATCCTCTTTGTAATAATTCTTCTAAACTTTAAGCAATTTCCAGTTTACAAAATTTGTCTCTAGTTTACCTGCCCATGTTGGACACCTACTACAATTATTTATATCCAAGCAGAATCCTATGTGCTCACATCACAGGTTTCCTGCTTTGCTAACTCCGCTGTATAATTATAACAGAATAAACAGTTCTTTATGATTGCCAGAGTAGGAAATATAGAGTATTTTTGCAGAAGCAAACAACTAAATACAAATAACATCAAACTGGGAAATATGAGTTAAACAAATGATAAAAACACAAACTGTTTTCAGCACCAAAAGATGTAAAAACTATAAGGCAAAACTGTTTGCGCTAATGCTGAAATATAATTTCTTTTCGGTTCAAAATATGTTGACAAGAATTTTTATGGCAAAAAATGACTACGTCATTTTATTTGTGGCTTTGACCTTTTCAGTCACCTATTCCTGTGATTCACATTCATTATGAATAAAGTCCATAGTTTTCACTATTTTCATTCCACTCAATTAGAAACAAACACTCCTCTTGCTAAGAGCCTCCTGGTATAAAGTGATCAAATACTGCGGAGGGTAGAGCACTTAAATGTACTTGAAAGCATGAAGGAGTCAGGTGATGTAGTTATAATGCCTTTAAAACCCATTATTGCATAAACAATTGAGATAATCTAACATAATTATCTACAATATACTACGCAACTGTTTTGCTCATCTGCAAAGCTATTAGAGAAAAATTCTTGCTCTTGAGAGTCAAATAACATGGAATGTTATATTTGAAAAATGCAGCTCTGGTGTGCAGAGGGGAGTTTAGTTTGAAGGGCCATCTTCCTTCCATTCAACCAAGGCCATGGTGCATGTGGGGGGAGTTTTAATCCCACCCCCCAGCCTTGATTATTACGTGCTTACTAAATGTAATAACCTTTCATTGGTACTAATGAGCTCACCCAGGTAGCGTGGGTGGTGGAAAGGTGCGTTATTTAGCAATAGCTTACAACAAGGGCAGGTGGGAGGGTCTAGCCAGAGCTCAGAGCTAGAGATTCGCCCAAACCTCTGAGACCATTCAGCAGTCTACCCCTGACCTAGAGAATGCTTTAAAGCACTATGAGGAGGTATATAAGTGCTATTGCTATTGTTATATGATGGAATCAAAATCATTTTGGACAAGTCCATGGTTGATATGAAATACTGATGCTCGTTTAGAATGCACCCCTAGAATATGGATAATCTGCGGGATTCTAAGACCACTCCTATGCACCTTGGAACAAAAAACAAGTTATTGAATAAGTTAATTATTGTAGTGCTCCTGAAAACACTGGAGACTGATCACAAGTCTAAACATAGGAGATCTACAATCTAGTAGCAACACCAAATAATGCCCTTTTGCAGATTCTTGAAAATGAGACTGTGCAAAGGCTGGTATCTTCATAGCTTCACCTCCAAATCGTAACTCATAGCCAGGCTCATACTGAGATAGATATTCCTTCAGATAGATATGTTCCAAGTTTTTGGTGTAAAATAGATAAGTTATAGTCCCATCTTTGCACACACACACACACACCCCCTTAGAGTTCCTTATGGAAGTGCTGAAAACTGGTGATGTTTTATGATTCTTCAAGATAGGAAACACTGCAAAACTGTAGAATACATCCCAAAAATAGACTTAACATAACTTTTAAAAAAACAGCAAAACTCATCTCAAGGACCCAGGAATATAAAACAAAAAAATCTGGGCATTTTGCCCAGAAAACAATTGGCAACCAAAGCAAATCTTTTCTTATTGGTGCGATATATTCCTAGTACTGCATACCAGTTAACTGCCTAGCTGCTACATTTAACACCAATTTTTGGATGCTGTACAGTGGTAGATCAACATATAGCATGTAGCAGTTGCTTAATTAAGATATAAACAAGGTAGGAGTAACTGTTGCCAGGTCAAATGAGCTCTAAAAGTTAAAAGTTGAGGTCTAAGATATGAGACTGAAACAGCCTGGAAATGACTTGTACTATTCATGCAGAAGGTTTAAAATGTTTCCATGCAGGGTACCGGATAACAGGTGCAATTTTAGGGAGATAAATTCCACCTGAATGTGACAGAGAACACTACCATCTAACAGTCAAAGCAAATCAACAGTGGAAACAATGCCCCAGATGTGGTGGACTCTTTAAACAGATGTGTTCAAACTATTATTGTGGATACTTTCATTTGGATTCCTACATCAAAGGGCCCTAAATGCAGAGATGGGCTGCACTGGCTTTGGCAAGAGGTTCGCTGGTCGTGCGTGCTCGTGCGCGCGTATGCTCACTTCGCTCTCACACACCACTTTGGGGCTCAAACAAAGCTACAGAGAGGCAGCTAATGGATTACAGCAGCTCCAATGAGTACAGCAGGGGCAGCATGGAACTCACCTGGGCAGCATGGGAGGGGTAAAAGTAATCTATTTAGGGATAGCTTAGCACAAGGGCAGGTGGGCAGGCCCAGCCAGAGATTACAGCTAAAAGTTCGCCCGAACCTCTGCGGCCATGCAGCAGCCCACCCCTGCCTAAATGACTTTCAAATGCTATATTGTCATTCACATTATTATTATTACTGTTTGTATATTCATGAAGCTCAAGGCAGTTTGCACAAGAGTCTCTCCTAACTCTACCTCTCTAACAATAATCCTGCAAGAAAGATTGAGTTGAGATAGAGGCAATCATCGAAGTCACCAAGTTAGTGGGATGGGGAATTGAGTTGGGGCAATACAGACTTTGATCAGTAAATCGTGCTACACCCTTTCACTAACAATTATCAAGCATACCATTGCAATAATTGTTCCCTAGGAAGAAACAGGGCAGTCTTATTTTCAGAGTTGTTATTGCCATGATTTCCAGCCCGAATCAACAAGTTCTAGGGAGGACCAAGACACTATTAGGATGGCAGGTTATAGTAATAGGAGGATTAATTTATTTCCCTCATCTTCTTAAACTATCTATTCTAAGAAGCCAGTTACATTATGTTCTCTGTCATCCATTTCTTCCCCTATATCCTCCGCTTAAAAATGGGAGCATTTGTCCATGTTTTTTGACTTGACCTAAAGACATATTTAGGTCTTCTCAGTTTGTTCTATTGTCATCATATATTTTTTTCTTATGTACACAAACAGCTACTGTGCCTCATCCTGCCAGATTAAGATTCTTCAGCCTGTCTAAAACTGGTATCAAATCACAATTGGTTTTGATCTTGTCCCTGAACATGATTTAAACAAAAAGGAGAAAACTCTGAAAGGCTTTACCAGCAGATGACTGACTAACAAGGGTTAAAAAAATCAAACAGAAAGGAAAATGTTAGAAAGAATAATGCTTGCCAGAGTAAAAGACAGTGCCCTAGGGATTAGATACATAATTCATATAATTACAGCAGGCCCATTCACCATCCTGGTTAGGCACCTGGTTGAGGGAATCCAAGCCTTCAGGGACTTCTTAAAGGCTAGCAGCCCTTAACTACATTCTGTTCACTTATTGCAATGACAACCCTGATCATGTACTCCTTTTTGACCAATTAACTTGCTGTGACCTTTGCATGCTGCTATAAAACCCGGTGCAATAAATTCCAAATCTTGTTCAAGGCATCAGTAAATGACATTGGGTTATTCATTGGCCGATCATATTTTGCCACAGCAAAGCATGGAGCTCAACTGTGTGAATGGTATGAATTTACAGGTCTCGCATCAGAACTTGCAAATGAGCATCCAATAAATGTCTGTCTTTGGATCAACTAACCACATACACCCCTACACATACAATGCCTATACTAACCCTTCAGTATGGGGAAACTGACAATAAACTACACGATAGAGTTGTATGTATGTCTATGGAGATTATCATTCATCCATGACAAAAGGACCTTTGTTACAGTTGTATGTATGTATCACAACATTCTCCTCTCAACATACTCAAGTAATGTATATCCATGAATTAAACCATACAGTAATTTGGGTTAGGGTTTTGGTTAGTGTGCAAACAGAATTGCAAACAACTATGGTTTGCAAACCATTGTTTATAGCTTAACTTTGGGATACATTACAGGTAGTCAAGGACTTACAATGAACCATCCATTTTTAAAGTCACGATGGTCGTACACCTACCCCTCCGTAGTCATGTGATCATATTTGATTGGACTTGGCAACCACCTCACCTTTACGGTCATTTACAGCATCCCTTAGTCAGGCAACTGCAACTTTTTTTGCCAGCTTTCAGTATTTACTTTTGTTTACTGATAAAAAAAAGCACCGCTTTTTTAAAAAAATAATTCACTGAACAATTTCTGTGTTCAGTTAAATTCTGAAACATTCGCTTAGTGATGGCAATATTTGTTTAAAGTTTGTGACATTTGCTTAACAACTTCCACAAAATATATATTAAAAAATTAGATCTGGTCATCTGATGCCTTATGATGATAAACTGAAGGCTATCATTCCGGACTCAATTATATTCATAAGTCGATAACTACCTGTACTCCCCCCGCCCTTGAGCATTATTTCTTGGTTAAAAACCAAATTAAAAAATGAAACAAATATAGTAATAAATGAAAAAAAAATGCTACTGGTTCTCTTGATGGGGTAAATGAGAAAGATGCGATTAGATGGAACTGAGAGAAGCCTGAAAAAGAGAAGAGAACTTTAATAAATAAAATTATTAAATGGATGTGGCTGAAACATGGATGGTTTGCAAGAATAGGTGATGCAGATAAGTATAGTAAATGATGTTGCTGTAAACAAATTTATCCATATTTCTTTCATACTTTTGCTTTGCCTTATCATTTGTTACTTTTCTGCACTCTAGATATTATTTCTTACTCCAAAAGGGAATTAGATAATATGGATATTTTTTAAAAAAATCTTGAAAGGATATTACTCCAAAGAGTAGAAACAGTGAAGCACTCTACTTATTATTCAAGGTATTGTACCTGTTCTAGACAATTAGGATTTAAGGCTGCCTGTAAGTGCACTGAGTCAAAGCGAAAACTGACTTAGCATAAAAACAGTGTAGAAATTTAGCACCCATCCCTCTCCTAGAAGAATGAAATATTTTAAGGTATATTTTAAAAAAGCCAGGATAAAATATTTCCCCTAAAAGAGAAATAAAAATCTTAAGGGAGACAGAAACTCAGAGCCCCAGCTCCCTCCCCCCAGCAGATATTTTGTGCCCATTGAGAAAGATTGGGCCAGCTTATCTACAAAACAAAACACCTTCAGGTCCAGGATGATGGGATTATTCTTCAGGACATAATAGGATTAACCCAACACCCTTTGAGAACACAAGCCCCTTCATTGCATCATCTCAGTTGCTCCACCCCCAGAAAACTTCAACCAAACTTAGCTCAGACAAACATGATCCCTACATGGCCCCATGGGAGTCTGACAACAGCCAATAGAATACATATTCTTGCATAGGAAGCTCAAGTGCAAAACCCAAGAAAAAGTATAAACCCACTCCCCACTCTCAACTCCATGTGGTCAGCTGCCTAGAACCCATGTGGTTCTGCTTCATCATTAATCCATCTTTCCAATCAGCCTCCATGTTTCCAGTGTCTTTCTCCCAGCTTGGAACTAAACCAGATGGATATTTCTTCCAACAGCACATTGCACTGAAGATTGTAGAGTGCAGATACAACCTGGATGTGTGAGTGAGACATCACTGAACAGCAATTCCTTTCAATATCATCACCCTAAAATCTGAATTGCCAAGGGGAGAAATTTTAGAACAAAACATTTCCATCCATAACTTCTATTTTCATTCTTCTGAAGTACCTGCCTCTCACTTCTACACAATGTTAGAAATTTGGTTATTTCCTGTTTTCTTTTGTTTTCCTAGATTTTACTGAAGTTGTTAAATAGGGCAAAAAGTTCTTGTCCTCGGTGCTTGATGCAAGCAACTTTATTTTGTATTTAAAAAGGAAGGAAAAAATAAAATATACAGGTAGTTCTCATTTAGTGACTGTCACATTTAGCAACTGTTTACATTTCTGATGATAAAAAAGTTAACTTTACAACATGCTTTAGAAAAGTCCTTGTATTTATGACCTTCACAGATCTATAAAGCAAAAGAAAGCTGAAGTAAGGTCATAAATACTGTCACGGTTTTACTTACTGACCATTTTGCTTAGCAACAAAGTTGTTGGTCTCAATTGTAGTTGCTGAACGAGAACTATCTGCAAATAATGCATATAAGACATAGGCCTCCAGATGGGTAGAGTACAACTTTTCTTGCATAATTTAGGACATTCAGAGATCACTGGATAAGGAAATGACGTTAACAGCAGCATTCTGGGATCTTGATTTCAGTACCTTTAACCAAAACTCCACCAAACTAAGCCTAAGAACCCCTTGCATATGAAACATAGATAGAACCTCAATTTGTGGCACAATTTTAAATAGGAGGAAATGTGAAAAAAAGCAATTTTGGCGCAATTTTCCTTCAGCTCAGATGCCTTGATTCAATGCATACCAGTGAGTCAATATATTTAAATATCTCCAGCTTCTAAAAAGTTGTTATCTGTTTTAGGTAATTTTCACTTACTTCTTCTGCATAATACCAGTCTTTCAAAATTATTCATACTTCTCTTTTAAAAATCAGCAAACGCTAATACAATGACAGCCTTACAAACCCTAAAAAAAGACTCAGCTGTTCAACTGGCAACATAATAGGTTTCATGTATAAGACATTCTGGGGGAGAGAAATGAGCTGCAGAGTTGCACATGCATGAATAATTCTGACTTATAAATGTACAAGGATTTAAAGTGAAAGAAACTAACAAGACACGGCCCTTACTTGTCACGAATCTATGAAAGAAAAGACAAACAAGATATAAGCAAAACTAGTTCATACAACACCCACTCACACACAAATACCAGTAATAAGCTGGGGTCCTAGTTCGGAAGCAACTATATAGTATCATTATTTGCTTTCTTATTTATTAGAGTTGTATCCCACCTTTCCCGTATTAGCTCAAAGCACCATATACTGCTTTGAGGAACCTCTTGATGAGGTTCCTGATGCTCTCCTAACTTGGTTACTTTCTTGAGATTTCATTACCTGACTAGGTTACATCATCAAAGCAAGGGAGGTTTCGGTTTGCTAGTGGTTTGTATATATAGTCGCTTGCCCTGCCAACTTTTGGTAGAGGTATGGATTCCTCCTTAATGGTATCTTGAGTGGGGTATTTAATTAATTAATTAATTAATTAATATATTTATATGGCTGCCCAGCTCACACACCGTGAAGCCAGGTGGCATATAACATACAAATGAGTAATATAAGATCACTCCTCCCATGACAGTGATAAACACAATTGTAGGAAGTTAGCACCCACCCCTCTCCTAGAAGAATGAAATATTCTAGGAAATATTAAAAAGGCAGAATATTAT
>JANHFL010000900.1:212460-230583 GCA_032468155.1 Oxyrhabdium leporinum
GAAGGAAGGAAGGAAGGAAGGAAGGAAGGAAGGAAGGAAGGAAGGAAGGAAGGAAGGAAGGAAGGAGATTATAATGAAAGGGAGGGTGGGTTTTAGAGAAGTCCTGACTTAGCACTTGACCACCACAGGTGCCCTCGACATGAGTGACATCAAACTGGCTATGCCCACCCCAGCCATACCCACCCTGAAGTCAAATACAACCATGATGTGGCCCTCAATGAAATCAGGTTTGACATCCCTACTTTAGAATATGCACCCGCCATGTGGAGGCCACCTTGGAGACAACCTGCATAATTCTGCAATTTTTAAAATCAGATCAAAGAACCGTGATGGGCTCTTCAACCATAATGTGTACATCCTGTACATCTTTATATCATGAAATTCCAGTCAACATAAAGAACTTGCAGTGAGGAATAGTCTCAACACAGCTTGGTGAAATATCCATTAGTACAGCAAACATTTATTCGAATGGATTGTGAATCACATAGCAAGAATGTTTCCTGACTTCAATACATCAATAGCATTAAGAAGCTCCTATAATGCCCAATCTCAGTAGACATTTCTAATTCACTGCACTCACCCTCCTCAGCTGCAGGCATGTAAGAGGATGGGGCAACATCTAGACTGAAAAAGAGTGATCTGCTGATACACAACCAGAGGAATGGATACCCTCAGTGATATATCAATGAAGACTCAATCATCCAGGCCAAAGGCAAGAGTTGGTACATTCCAACAATTCTCTGCCTCTCTGCCTACTTTTTTTTTTTTGGGGGGGGGGGGGACGGACGGACTAATAAAGTTTCTTGGATGGGAAATGAAACATCTCAGTTTAACAAATTTTGGTCCCAACTTTTTAATTACCATCAGTGAATTCTGAAGAATTTGAAGTGCTGGTGCCTATATTCAGCCAAACCAAAGACAGAAAGAATTTGGATGCAAAACAATGCAGATGAGTATAAAGTTCTGAAAAAAAGCAGACAACAAAGACAGGAACAAAGAACAAAACAATAGTATTCGCTAAAATGTAGGGCAAAATAAAGATGAATTTTGTCATTGTTTCCTATTTACCCGGCTTGTAATGAGCTTATCTTCTACAGTCTGCTACTTAGAATTCTTGCTACCCTGTCTATTCTGGCATTATCTTCTACTTTCCTAGCACATACAGATCTCAGTTACTCTGAAAGAAAAATGGCTGAAACAGAAAATATGGTTGCGGTTGTGAACAAAATCCACAATCTTCTGCTAAAAACAGAAAAAAATAGAAATCATAGGCAGTGAAGCAGATTATTATCCACGAAAGCTTATGTAATTCTAAGCTTGAAAGTTGGGAAGGTGCAAATGAATACAGATAATTTTTGACTTAAGACCACAATTGAGCCCCAGATTTCTGTTGTTAAGTGAGACATGTGTTAAGTGAATTTTGCCCCATTTTACGACTATTCTTGCCACAGTTGTTAAACGAATTATTGTAGTGGTTAGGTTAGCAACACAGTTGTTAAGTGAATCTGACTTGCCCCTTGACTTTGCTTATCAGAATGCAAGAGGTGATCACATGACCCTGGAACAATGCAACTGTTATAATCTGAGTTGCCAAGCATCGGAATTTTGATCACACGACCATAGGAATGCTGGAACGGTCATTAAGTGTGAAAAGCAGTCATAAGTCAATTTTTCATTGCCGTTGTAACTTTGAACAGTCACTAAATGAACAGCTGTAAGTCGAGGACTACCTGTAACAGGGAACTATCATTCTACAAAAGAAATAAAGAAATCCTCTGGTTTATCTTTATCACAAGTCACAATATACTTTGTCAGACAAATACTTAGGCTCATTCATGCAAGGAGGGGACAGTGAATATGTGGATGGATCAGTAGCTGTCCTGATTGAAATAAGAATCAATGAGGAGTTACTAGGAAATTAAATCTTAAGATGAATATTAGAAAAGAAATAATGGATTAAAGAATGCATTGAGATATTGATCCTGTTGGAGACTTAACATTATTAAACTGCTAGTAATGTGAAGATTTAGGAAGGTTGGGAAAGATACATAAGATATCAATACAACCTTAAAGTAGGGAAGATACATAGAACATGCAATACAATGCTATAGCGTGACTTGTTCAAGTAGCTAATAAATTCACCACATCCCTTTTAGTGCTTATTCCTTATCATTACTTTGCATTCTCCCCTGCCTCCCAGCCTCCCTCCAACTGACACACAGTAGCCATTGAGCTATCTCAATTTTTGTTGAGATTTTTTGAATGTTTTTATAGACATATATCCATAAACTTCAAAGCATATCCCCAAAGCTGGGTTTAGTTTGAGCAAGCTTCTGCATAGATGGTGCTAATCTGTATACATAAGAACTGATATTCAGAGAACCGATTTCCAATTGGAAAATAGGGGTAATGGGTGCCAGACTTTCCATTTGCCTACCATTTGTTCTTTTTATAAATATTTGAGGGAGAATCAAATTGAATTGAAAGAGAACAAACAAAAATAGATGGGAGAAAAGTATTGTATTCTTCTATTTAAATACCTACTCCATCTACATTATATAATTGCTTACAACAAAGGCTCATTTGTTTCTAGGAATGATCTCCTGACCATCAAGTGTTGAATGATCAAGTGATTTGTGTGTGTGTGTATGTGTGTGTGTATGTGTAGAAAAAACTGAAATATGAAGGTATTGCTGGTGTTGGTAGGTTGTAATTTTGGTTATTATTATTTCAGTTAAAGGAGTTAAGGTTAAGGCAATTTCTTACCCCTCATGTGATTTATTTTTTCCCATAAATTATTTCAGTAAATTCCACTTTGCAGGGTGGTCCTTGAACGTATATGACACTTGATTTGGTGCAGCTCTTGCATCTTTGATAATAATTCAGGGCAAAGGAATTGTAGGAAACTGATGCAATTCCATAGCAAGAGGAATGAGAGAGAGTAAAATCTTCTGCCATTCTTCAAAAGAGATGAAAAGGCTGGCCACTTGAGCCAAAATACCTAGCGGTATTTTGAGAAGAGGTTCTCTAAAAATATGATTAGAGAGCTGCTATGAACTGATACTGAGAAACAGAGGATGAAGTGCGACGTAGAGGCTGCATATCATACTCAGAAGGAGCTTATGTGAGATTGTAATCATAGCTCAATAGCAGATTAAACTACAAATCTAACAGACCAGAACATAAACTACAAATCTCTGACACTGCCAAAGCATGCCAGATTTATTCATCCAAAGGCTCTTCAGTGTACTCATGGCTCAGCTTACTTTCTGAACTATGAGACCAGTCACTGCTAAGTAGAGAAGGGGAGAAGTGATCATTGTACTATATCCTGATCATTTAGCATTAATCTAGGTGAATTTATCATAATGATGTGATTAATGCTGACCATCCCTTGTACTGGGAAATTTAAGTTATAACATAGACCTTTCAAAGTCGTACGGAAAATGTCAAGCAGTGGGAAGCGAAGCAAAAAAAAAAATGGTGGTTTCAACTCTGACTACTACATCTGCATAATAAAAAGTACAATGGATGGCTATCTCCTTTAATATGGTTCTTGGACAATGCATCAGCTGTGTCTCCCTTCACATAGAATCATACAAGAATTAACTGTTTAATACGTATGGTCTGTTGAGACACAGCAAATCGAGATACCTTTCTTCCAGGAATTAAGCCACTCCTACACAGCAGAAGTGCACAATTCTGGATATTCTGCTCAAATGCTCTAGAAATAATATTTTAATCACTCCAAATTGCAGAAAAGAGGCTGGAAAATTATTGGTTATTAGTATTTCCTCAATCCTCCCCCTCGCCCCCCCCCCCCCAAAAAAAAGTAAAAATAGAACCATTGCAATAATCCATTATGAATGATTCCAACAAAGGACAAAATCTCCCATTTTTTTTCTTTTCTTTACCCTATTTGGCAGTGGAAGAAGTTGACAAAGACAAAATGCCTAGAGAGTCCACCTGTCTAGGACATTAACTCTGATATGAGTTGAGAAAGGAACCATGTAGGTGACTGGGGAATTACTTTAGACCCAAATAAATCCAGGGATATTTGAGGCTAAAAGTAACATCCTCAATTCTTCATAATGAATTCTACAACAAAGTACTCTACTGCCAAAGTAACAACCAAACCTCCCACAAGAAGAGCTGTGTAAAACTATTATTCAGATGAGCACACATTTCAGCAACCTAGAACCCCAGTAATAGGAAACTGGCTACCTATATAACATTTTTCAACAAAATGAATTCCCACAAAACTTTATCTCCCCCTCCCCCCCAAAAAATGTCTGACCACTCAACCTACTATAGTACAACCTACAACTGCTATGTAAAAGACAATACTGTCATATATCAAAAACATCTCAGAAAGAACCTATAGACTGTTATAGCCATGTGGCATCTCTGTATAACAGAAACCAATTAAAGCTCCCCAAAACTTCTTTAAAAAGAGCCCAGTGACCCAAGAATTAAAAACAAGAGTCATCTGCAACGTACAATTCAAGAATTGTGATAGATACTGTGTAGGGCAGACAGGCAGAAGACTAGTAGAGTGCATCCATATTTACCAAGCAACCAGAAGACATTCTGAAAATACCTGAATTTCACAATACATGGGTAGACTTAATCATAATTTCAGCTGGGAAACTCAGAGCATCCTAGTCCAAGCTAAATCCCAAAAAAATGCTAGGGAACATCTAGAAGTTTGGCATTCAGACAAATCAGCCATCAACCGACACAAATGTAAATAATATTTACATACTATTCAAAAGAGACAATAAAATCTAAAAAGGAAAAAGGAAACAAAAAGACCAGGGCACCAATCCTGGCCAGCAATTAAAACCTAGACAAGCAAAGATTAATACCAAGCTTAATTGCAAGCAAACAATCAAACAGTAAACAATACCCTAATCAAGGAGCTACCAACTCAGACAAAAAAAAAGCAGTTAACAACAGCCCAATCAAAGAACTACTATGGAGAAAACATCAGACCCAGAAACATTGACAGAGAAAACTACTGCATATAAACAGTGGGTAATATAAAGAGTCACTCCCTTCTAGCATTGAAAAAGTTACCTAGCTGGGTAATGAAATATCTGCATGAAAATAAGCTCAGACAACACCAAGGATTCTACAATCCTATCTTTCATTTAGAAATTCAAGGTTACCTCATGTTCTGTCTTCCCATTTCCCCCCATGAAAACAAGATATGCCGCACTGTGACTAATTTGCACAAAAGAGTAAACATTCATGGTTAGAGGTGACTGTTGTCTGAGTCTCCCCCCTCTTACTCCAACACCTTAAGCACTGCATTATGTACACTTTTCTTGCATAGGAATAGCCTTGGGCAAATCTCAATATGTGGAACCTTTGGTGCTCTCTGAGCTTTGTTTTTTTTTTTGCTCGCAGACATTTCCTTAGGATCATTGATTACACGGATAATGTCATTCATTGCATGGGTATTGACACATCTGCAAGGAAACAACCAAACTCAGAGAGTACCCAGAACTCCACAGTTCATCCTGAACTACCTTATATTCTCTTCTATTGAAATCTCAGCATGACTGTTCAGGAATAGAAATGTCTAATGCAATAGGAAACAGTAGGTGGGGTACAAATGTCTGGTGATGGAACTTGAAAGAGAAAGCATAAGAGCTTTTGTTCATTTATTTAGATTTAGTAGGCTACCCAACTCCTTAATGATTTTGAGCAGATTAAAATTTAAAGAATAAATAGAATATATCAGGAAACACCACCATCCCCATCAATCCAAAAGAGCCAAAACCCCAGGGCTCCACAACCACCCAACAGTAAGAGCTGGAAGAATCATATTTTAATAGTTCTTGTTTTTAAATGCCCAGGGAGCTATAGGAAACTTGAAGAAAATGGTTCTGGATGACAGAGGGAGTGACAAAAAATAATACCGCATGGGCAATATTCATACATGATATTACATGCATACAAACCGGAATTGTAAATATAACTGGGTTTTATTAAGCAGAAAATAATAGTCAGCTAAATAGTTAATATTAATCTGGGCACATGTAATGCAACTTCTTCTCATTTGTATGCCATTATGATCTCCACGCATACCATATTTAGAATTGATTCCTAATCTGTACGTATATGTTTCTACACCAACTTTTCCAGAGTTAAAAATTAGTTCAGCTCAACTTTAAATACAAAGACATACAATTCCCCACCACTACAATGTCAATTTTAGTTTCCATCCAGAAATTGCTTCCCAAAAGCCGGCATCTCCTGCTCTGTCTGTAATTCTCACGTCCATTTTGACATTTTTCTTTGACATAGCACCCGTTGTTTTTCTTGTTAGCATTGTACATTCTGCCTTCTTTTCCCATCCTCTGAGCTTTTGATTACATTCATAGGAAGAAAGGTTATTGTAAGAACCAAGTACCCACTACTTCAGAATTAAAAAATAAAATAAAATAAAATACGGTACTTCTGATTGCTACTCTTTCCCTGTCCTTTGCTTTTGCTAATTTTGAAGCCATTTCCTTCCTTTTCTTCTTTTGCTTAAAAACCTCATAACATAGTTGATAGAGATACTTTTCTGGATGTGATCTAATAGAACTTGATGCCATATGAAAAAATGAAGAGAGAAGATGAAAGCCAAGCAATCACTTTCCATCTTCAAATTTCTTCCATCCATTTCTCCTTCCTTTTACTATGTACCTCAGAAGACTGAAGAGTCTCAAACTGGCTAATTTGCATTTAAGATAGAAGGTTTAAGGAAAGCAGCACAAAGCAAAGTGATGAAACAAATGTGGGTATTGTTTTTTAATGCATTTTATTCTAATTCCATTGTTTCATTCATATGATCTAAATTTCAGCAGCTTTACATTTTCCAGTTTCCAGTCATTTCATTTTTTCATTATGTTGACTTATGTTGACTGAGAATTTATGACAGCTGAAGGTCAACAAATCTGAAAGACATTAGTTTTGAAAAAGGGAATTCACAGCTTATATTCAGCAGTTATAACTTTAACACTAGAGGGTTGTTGTTGTTTTTTGAAAGGAAGTTTTTCACTTAACATACACAAAACAAACATTTTTGTCTTTATTTCTTTTCTTTTCTTTTACAAATTATGTTACATCTATCTTGTAGCTCTGTAACATAATGACAAAGAAAAAAAAAGTCATTTTAGTTGGAAATAGATTAAAACACAACCCTTTTCCCTAATATGAAACACAATTTTGTTTTCAGAAGTTTTTTATTCTGGAAGTTGTTACTTGGAACGCTGACAGTAACTTGATAAGACTCAAGCTGTTTCAATAAAAAAATGATACATTTCTAGGATAATAGTTAATATTTTCAGATTTTTAAAAACACACTTGAATTCTTCAAGTAAAATACACTAACAAAGCATAGTTGCGTCATTGTATCGTACATTGAAACAAATATTGCATCTTTGATATTTATTGCTTATAATTATGATCCAATATCTATGTGGAATTCCATAGGACTTATTCTACAGTAAAATGCATAAATGTTTAGCAGCATGACTCTAATGTCAATTTGCAAAAAGGAGATTGACTTATTTTGTGCCATCAAGTTGGTATCAACTCTAAGCAACCACATACAATTTTCTTGATGATAATGTGTTTCTAATTTGACCCTTCAATATTGCATGCATTGGCACTGTAACTGAATCTATCCACCTTGCTACTGTTTGCCTTCTTCACTTTCCTTCCACTTTTTCCAGCCTCAGAGTCTTCTCCAGAGTTTAGGTCTTTGCACAATGTGAATTTAAATCAGGTCATTGCTATCTTGACTGAGAACTTTGGGTTGCTTTGTTCAATGCTCCATTTATTTTTTACCTGCCAACCCACACTATTCTCAGAAGTACTTTCCAAATCAAAGCTCAAAAATGTCACTTTTCTTTCTATCCTGCTTCTTGGCAAGTAGCCATCTAGTACAGTCTGGATGAAATGAGTTCCAAATAATGGTAGTGTATAAGCTGATAAATCCTGAGATTCAGTGAGGGGATGTGAAGTTAAATTTGGGGAAAGGAAATGAATTTTTACACACACACACACACACACACATATGTGTGTGTGTGTGTGTGTGTGTATTACTATTTCAACTTCTACTATTTCAATATATATTACTATTTCAACTTCTATTAACTCTCAAGCACTTTGCAGCCTGATGTTACTGTCAAAATAAGAATCTGACCATTTGAATCTCCACCAATAACTTACTTGGTGGTTTTCCAATTTCTAATCCTTTCCTAGCAAATTTATGTTTTGAACATTTAGCCCAGTTTATGCTTTCAAGAAACTAACAGAAGCAACTCTAATATTAGTTTTCTATTAAGAAAAAAACACAGTTGTTGAAGGAGAAGAAAGAATAGAATAGAATAGAATAGAATAGAATAGAATAGAATAGAAGAGAAGAGAAGAGAAGAGAAGAGAATAGAAGAGAAGAGAAGAGAAGAGAAGAGAAGAGAAGAGAAGAGAAGAGAAGAGAAGAGAAGAGAAGAGAAGAGAAGAGAATTGGAAGGGACCTTGTAGGTCATCTAGTCCAAACTCTGCTCAAGCAGGAGACCCTGTACCATTTCTGACAGATGGCAGTACAGTCTCTTCTTAAAAGCTTCCAGTGATGAAACACCCACAACTTCTGAAGGCAACTTCTGTTGTCGCTGTCAGAAATGTTCTCCTTATTTCTAGGTTGAATCTCTCCTTGATCAGTTTCTATCCATTCTTCAATGCTTTGGAAAATAGGAAATCCACAGGAGTCCCAAATGAAGGTCTTCTCCGTGGTGCACCCTTTCTCTGAAACAGCCCCCCCCCCATTTTGAGCTCATTCATTAATTCGTTCACTCATTCGTTCGTCTTATATGGCTGCACATCTCAAATTCATGACTCTGGGCAGCTAACCAAATTGAATAACAGCATAAAGTTGTTGCTGTTTTTTTTTTTAAGGAAATGATAACATACATATAAACCACAGCTGGGGTACAAACAAACTCATCAATGGGAAATCAACACAGCTTTTGTATTGACTGCACCATAACTCCTGATCCTCACGCCTAGCAACAAAATGTCTTTAGCACCTTGCAAAAGTCCAATGGGGTCAGGGACAGGTTAATCTCTATGGGAATCATAGAATTATATTTCAGAAAGTGTGATTAGGGCTTTTGTAAAATATATTCAGGGTTACTAGTTTTGTGTCTGTTGCATACCACTCAGAGTCTTGTTGGAGTGGAGCAACATCCAAATAAATAAATGAAACAAACAGTAATATTTTATTAATTAAAAACACATACAATTTAATGAAAAATATTGGTTAATTTTACAAAATGAAAACAGAAAATAGGGCAACCTAGAAGAGACAAATGGGAACAGAAACCAAAACCCAAACTCTTCCCCCACTATCGGGACTGAGTGAAAACGTACTTTTTATGCTGAGATAGCAAGACAGAGAAGAGAGAAATGTTAAGAGGTGTGTGTGTGTGCGTGTGTGAGTATGTGAGTGTGTGAGTGTGTGTGTGTGTGTGTGAGAGAGAGAGAGAGAGAGAGAGAGAAGGTAACTTAATACCTGATGGCAAAGTTAATCTTGCATAATCATCACAAGGTGTCCCTTTTCCACAATCTGTTTTAACAGCTTGTCATCCACTGCCTGGAAAGCTGCGTTATTGATTCCACAAATAACTCTCCTTTGAGAATGAGGTTGCTATAGATGACAACTCAATCTCCTTGTGTTTCCTCATTGGCTTTTTCCCCCCCTTGGGTTAATATTATTAGGCAAAACAAATATGAAAACTCTCCTGGGGGGACTTGTTTTGGCTGGGCTGGCTTGTAGTTGTGGCTTTGGAGTCTGATGCTTTTATTCTGCTTCTAACTGACTGAGGGGTTTTTTTCCTGACTGAGGGGTTTTTTAAAGTTTTTTAATTAATTTAAACGGGGTTTTAATATTTAAAAAAAATTTAAAAAAAAATTTAAACGGGGCACAGCTAAACATTTAATTCTTTTAATTAATTTTAAATTTGTATTTTGTATTGTTTTAAATAAAAGCTGTGAACCGCTCCGAGTCTTCGGAATGTGGTGGTATATAAATACAAAAATAAAATAAAAATAAAATAAAAGCAACTTTTTAATCCTTATGCAACCTGTAAAAGAAATTGCAACTTTCTGTACTTGAGTCAAGACTAATCCACACACAATCCAAACATAACATGTGATGATGTTGGTGGTGATCTTGACAACATTAAGATGTGTGGATTTCAACTCCAGAATTTCTCAACCAGAATGCTGCCTGTGGAATGTTGGGAGTTGAAGTCCACATATCTTAAAGTTGCTAAGTTGGAAAAGCACTGATATTGTTGCTGCTGCTGCTGCTGCTAATGAAATACCTAACATTTTCAAGGATGAAAGATTTAAAAAGAGGTAGCACAATGTAAAGAGTACAATGGACTCCAAAAAGATGCCACTTGATTATGTCCTAGACTGATTGATTGGATGACTTTGGGCCAATGATTATCTCATAGGACCGGGGCAAAAATCCCATCTCCATTGTTTTGAGAAAAACGGTGAGATTACCATAAATGATTGGTGTAGTGGCCTACTGGTGAAGACTCTAGCCTCCCACTTGGAAAGTTGAGAGTTCAGTCCTAGCTAGCAGCAGATGTTTATTTCCTAGGCCATAAAAAAATCTGCTGTGAACTCCATGTGACATCAGGAAGGGCATCTGGCCAGTAAATGCTCAGCTTCATCCAGTCATCCTGACTTTACCATGAATTAAAGGATTACAGGGTCATAAAAATGAAGGGTTGTTTTTTTTTAACACAATAGCAATAAATAAATACCATAATAATCATAAGATGACATTTTTTAAGGCATTAACAATATAAAAAGCATTACACGACTGATCCTTCCCATGAGTTTTCCATGAAGCAAGGATAGGAAGTAGTTAACAACTTCAGCTACTGGGAAATGAAGGGATCCTCTGGGTCAAAGATTCTTAACTTGGGTTTCTGGTTTCAAGAAATTGGAGGGGGGAAATACCTGCAATTTATTTTGTGATTTTTTTTTAATATTTTGAGGACTGTATCTGAGTGTAGCTTAGATCCATAGGTTTCATCAAACTCTCGAAGGATCCATGGAACAAAAAGATTAAGACCTCCTGCTTTTAGAGAATGCTTCTTCTAAAGCCTCACCAAAGATTCATCACACTGGGGGGGAATTGGCTTGGAAACCAATTTGTTTTGGATACAACTTATAAGGCAATTGATGACCTTTGAGACCAGGATGTGTGATGGATCACATTGTTCATGGAAATATTGCTAGGAAGCCTCTTTATGTCTCCCTGCAAACCCTGGAAATATCTCATGGAGAAAAGGGAGAAGATAGCTTTTTAACAGCCATATCAAATCTGGTTCTTCCTTCCAAAAAAGGCCTATTTAACATCTTGAAAATGGTAACAATCTTTCTTTTTCAGAGGGCTATTAACATATATTATTTTTTACCTGTATCAAATAAACGCTTCAATATGTTAAATATACCTTATATTGCTAATGATTTTCACTGCTGTGATGCTGATTTTTTAAAAATAATGTCTATATTTGTATTGTGAGTTGCCTAGAATTCTATGGAATATAACAAAACTACTTCAAATAAATAACATAGAAACAAGGCATCAAATGTGATTTACTCATCAGGAAATTCTTGTGAATTCAGCAAGTAAACTTCCTAGCAAACTTTATACAACCTGTATTATGCCATTTTCACAGGAATATACCATTTTATTCCTCTGCTTTTCCCCACTCTGTTGCAGCAACTATGGGAAGCCTTAGCTTCAAATATAGGGTCTCTATCATTTTCCAGGGTTAGTGAGGTTGTTATTCTCCCACTGAGAAAGTCCAAGGAAAGAAATGAGATTTCAATCAGCAAGAGAAGCATGGGGACTCTCAGCTCATATTAGCTGATAATAATTGCTCAGGGAGCACAGAAGTTGCCTGATATAGTATGCTGACACCCCACCCCCCACCCCACACACACAATTCCTTTCTTTATAAGTTTGCAAAATAAGTTATTTATTCCTGTACTGGTAGAAGGTGAGGACAAAATGTTCTTATCCTTCCTTGTCTTTCTTGCAATGAATGAGAGCTGCCTTGGTTTCAGCCAAATATCACCAGGAAGTCAGATCAGGGTTGGTAAAGTGGGAATGGAGACCAGATGGTGAGGTAGATAGGAAGTCCTCTCCATCAGCAGTTATTCTTGGCTCAAGGATTGCATCTGTGGGCAGAAGCTTTGCAAACCTCTTGGATCTTCCCACCGAGAGGATTGCAAGAATCTATTGTGTTTCACATCAATCTTGTTACATCTTAAGGGTTGGAAGAAATCCAGTCTTATGGAGTTGTGACCATTAGACATTTGGTGATCTATTTCAAACCCACACAATTAAAAACAAATCAAAACAGAGGGGGTAATTTTCTGGCCACATCAAACCAGTGGATGATAAGATAAGCTTGCAGATTATAATACTAACTCTGAAAGGGTGTGGATATCAGAGCTTCTTCAGAAATGGCCACCTGCAATTTTTACACTGATAAGAAGCCAAAATGATTTAAACCATAAGAGTGGTGTTATATGAAAACCTAAAGATTTCCTTACATTGAACTTGAATGCTACTTTTCTTGATAATGTGGAGGAAAAAAACTTTTCCTAGATCTCTTTTCAGTTCCCCAATCTAATCTACTGCCCTGAGGTTGCATGACAATCTCCATCCAAGTACTAATTAGCTCTGGCTCTGCTTAGCTTTTTCAAGGTTTGCCAAGATCAGCTAATGCTGCCACTTCTTTACTTCATAAGACTTCATGTAAGTCAAGTGTTGTCTGGAAAAATTTTTGGGTATAACGTAAGTTGAAGGATCTGGCACGGGGGTTGCCGAATAAGAAGCAAGACTAGAGAAATCCATTCCAACTCGTTTGTTGCTGTAGCAATAAAGTGCACATCCAAGTGTTTCTACACAGAGAGTGAACTCACTGCTTGTCACATTGGCATATTTTATACAATATTCAAAACGAGAAGAATGAAAACAATTGCTCAAACCTGGGTACATTCGTATGACATCTTGTCTATAATATGACAGTGAGGGGCTGCAATTATAATGAATTACAATAGCATTGTTTTAGGGTCTTTTTGTCATAAAGAGATAATAGTTCACCAATCTAACTGCCTAACCAGTTTTGTCTGGTTATACCTGTCAATTCTGGGACTTTACTTGCTACTTAATTTTCTAACTCCTTTCTGTTCAGCCACAGCTGATATAAAGAAAGTCTAAGTTTTTGTTCTAGCTTTGCCCAATCCTTTCCTTTCTTGCCCCACAATGTTTCAGAATGTGGTTCCCAACATGCTTCTTAGCAGCAAGTGAAGGGCTCAGTCTTAAAAAAATATACACCCCTCTTAAGATTTACTTTCATGTCCTGCTAAGACCTTGCAGCTCCCCTTCCAGCCCAGCCACTAAGAAAAAATCAATGAAGAAGACATCAGAACTAGGTCCTGCCTGAAGAAGTTTGAATATTTGTTGGCATACATAATATTTCTAAACTGGCCAATAACTGCAGTTCTCTGAGGACTGTGAAAGCAATTAACAGCCTCAGATACCAGATCAAGCAATATAAAAACCAACAATAAAACTACAATAAAATCAGCAGCAAGAAAAATCTGCTGCAGATCCCAAGAACATTATCCTCCTTTCAGCCTACTATGAACATTTGGCTTATTTATTTATTAATTTGTTTATAATGATTTATTCTCCTCCCCAGTCCCAAGACTACTGGATGTTTATGGGAAGGAAGCACAAAAAAGAAAACAGCTCCAGCAAAAAAATTGAAAATAACAGAATTATAAAACCATAAAACCCAAAGACCGTAGCAAAATCATCTATCGTACGTGTCACACATCAACCACCGCAAGCTCTTTGGAACAGCCCTGTTTTCAATTGTTCCTGGAAGCCCCCACTCATCACAGCTAACTTCAGGTAGGAAACTGTTGAAAAGAATCAGCTGCCATAGAAAAACAGCCCCTTTCATTCATACCCATAATGGTTTATAGTTCAGACTCACAGGAAGGAGCGGTCTTTCTCAAAGGGGCAAAGTGACAGCACAGCAGAAATCTTTGTTATGCAGGAAATGGGTGAAGGCAGAAACCACCACACCACAGGGTGTGTCACTTAATGGGGTGAAAATTAATTTTCACATTTTTTTTCAGTGAGAGGTTCTAAAACTATATGTGTTCTTACACCAAGAATTCAAGTCTGCTGTTATTTTTGCAATTGCACAACGATTAGCTTGGTATGTTAAATCCACGTCTGATTATATAGCCCACAAATACTGTTAACTTTATCTTCTCAAAATGACACCTTGCGCTACAAAAAATAAAGTTTTTTTTCTGCATCACTCTTATCAAGTTAAGCAAAATATAATTCCTGCAATCATAAAATAACATCAGAAAGCAATTATCTGAGTTACAAAAATGTTTAAGCAGGTTTCATCAAGTCTTGTTTTGATTTGTTCTTCAACAAATCAAAACTTCTTGGCCTCTGATATAACCCTCACCTTTCTCATGAGTATACACTCTGCTTGCTGCCTCTGGGACCTGTTTCACACATCTAAATTATGACCGGTCAATCAGGGCAACCTGGTCTACCCAATTATGGGATGGAGCATATTGCTTCCACATTCAGTTTAGTTTACACTTTGGTGCATTGGCTAGAGCTGCAAAATGGGTTAAATCGGTAAGCAAATTAAGCAACTAAATTGGGATTGTTTTGAGGTTAGAAAAATGCACCCTGTATGGTACAAAGTCAAATAAATTACCCCACCTTGTCCCCACAGGCGTTGACCATTCCTTGTTGGTAGCAAATCACATGCAACTCAACTTGCTTAAACACAGTTTTCCCAGCAATGCCAAGGATAATGGAATTCATTAAAGTGTTAAATTAAGTTTTAAGATTGAGAGCTCCTTTTTAACATTTCAGATAAATGAGTTAGTTTTGCTTGACAAAATGCTGTAAAGCTCTCATCTAAACTCCCCACTCAACTAATTTCTTTACATCATTTCCCTCTCAATCTTTAATTTTGTACACTTAATTAGCCTTCCCCTTCTGAAAAAAAAGGGAGAGGGAGAAATACCACTTCTGTCCATTATAATTCAATCAGTGTTAATTTAAAAAAAAAAAGGTGCAAGAAACTCATGGCAGGCAGCGAGCTATAAGAAAAACAGGGCAGATGAGCAATATCAACGAAAAAGGTGCAAATGCATCCCCAAAGGAATGCCATCTACATGATCTTTTCTTTGGAAAATATGCTTTTGGTTTGAACTCAATATCTTCATCTTTGAACTCATTATCTTTGTCAAAGGATAGTTTGTGTTTGATTAATGGTAATGTTGGAAGAAAGCCTGAGGGAGATACTGACCAACTCTGCAGATTCTCTAGTTAGATGGTCAAGCAACTCTTTAACTACAGTCATAATATATTGAGCAAGCCGGGTTTCTTTTCCTGAACAAGCATAGCATCTAGATCAGCCTCTCAAGGTGTGATCAGCATAGATCAGCATCCATCCAGGCTCAATAAAAAGGATTTATGCCACCTGCCAATCACAAGGCCCAACCAATATTTCAACCCTCTTAAGACTGTCTCCTGAGTTAGAATCGTTCGAATGAAAGACAACCTGAAAATAATTCTTTGAACAGTGGATTCCATATTTACCCAGCCTTACAGAAGAAGAAAATAATGTGAGATGATGACAATGTTTTTATTTTTATTTTATTGTATACATAGAAGACATTCATCAGTTTGGGTTGGGTGTGAATTTACTTATCTAATTTTTCATTTTCAAAGCAATACATAAACTGAAACTTAGCAATCCTTCTGAATTGGCACGCATATGCATATATTCATGAAATAAACTGTTCCAAAGGGCAATATATTTCGTAGAGACGCTTGCAAAAACTCAAGCAGCCAGTATTTGCAAAGTAAAACACATGCACATTTTGTCTTGTGCAAAATTCAGAGGTTTGGTCTCAAAGAGTGCGTTCTGTCATATTCATTGAATACAGAAATCGTCTGCTGTCAGTATATTTCATTCTTTTTCTAGAATTGAAGCTTCTGGAATAGAAAATGGTTCATGGCATCCTGGAAAGGAAAGTGTCAGCCACCCATCCATCTGGAATTGGATTTGGGGTTGCCACAAGGGGAAATGGGTAACCGTGGGAATGAAAGTAAAGTGAGAAGGGAGGATAGCCACAACAACATTCTTTCGCCAGAGCTCAAGGCTGAGTTGCTAGAGTTTGGAGGGGAGTGACTAGACTTAGCGGGAGTTCAGAATGGAGGTGGATTGCAGAGTGTGACTTGAGGGTCATCAGTAAGGTGGTTGGATGTGAATTTAATTTAGCAGGGGAAAATGCTGGATTTCAGATTCAATATGACTTCTCTAATAAATTCTTAGTTGGATGGACTTTGTCTCTACATGCTGATTTGAGATAGAAAGTTTGGTTGGAATGCTGACATTCTATTCTTTTTAGTCTATTTCTATGTTCAAGATAGGAATGTACATGTAATGAATATCCTTCATTTTCCCAAAGATTTGTAGAGAATTATGTATGTATAACAGCCAAACATGAACACACAGATACCAGCTGCCATCCCAAATACTTTCTAGATTCTAGCTTTCACAATTGTCAGGTTAAGAAATGTTCCATATCCTACCTCAATGTATTGCAGCCTCAGTGAGATACAGAAGAAAATATTCAGAGTATATTATAATTTTTTCTGTATAATTCTAATAATAGCTAACTGCATGGGAATACCACTTTGTTCAAATAAGAGGAACAATCTAAACATAAATTAATACTATAGTTCTAGGAAGGCACAGATGAGTATTATTGCCTTAAAAGTCTGATTCACAGACTGATTTAGACTTTAATTATATTATGTTGAAGAAATAATCATTTAAATATAATACCATGGACCATAATTCAGTATGGACTCCCATTGATTTCAATCTTGTTACAATTAACTTTATTCAATTGAGCTATACATTCTTCTTCTTAAGAAGTATAATTTCTTTCTTATATGTACATCTATATGAACATTTTTCATTCCTCAGTGTAATAAGATTTTACCACATTTTAAAGAACAATAGTAATTAACTAAACTGTTTATACATTGTTTAAAAGTTTTAATTTATAAGTCACTGAGTGGGAAAAAGAATCTTTATTATTTTAAATAATATACTTTTAAATAATTAAAAGTAATTTTAAACATAACCGGCATTCTTTAGATATATAAAGTATATGATAGGAGGTAAACTCTTTGCAACTCTTAAAGTTCTTTGTCATCAAAAACCAATAAAATACTTCAAATATGTTTTGTCTTTGCTTCAGGGAACAGCCTTAGAGAACTAGAAAATGAATGTTCCAGTTCTTCACTTAATCATCTTCTATGCAAGTCTTGTTCAAAGTATGAAGGTTGTGACCAAAAGGGGTTCAGGTAAGAACATTGTTTTTCATTTTGTCAGAATGTATACAATATATATATAAATATATGTATTTGCATTTGCATTTTGATGATGTCAAAGCAAAAGAGTGGCTTTTTGTGAAACAAAATATCCTTCTTACATTTGTTTTACATATACCGTGTTTCTCAGAAAACACAACCCACCCCAATAATAAGCCCAACCCTACTTTTTGGGGGGTGGGCCTAATTTTGCCCCTACACTGAAAATAAGCCCGGGGGGGCTGGGCACGGGGGGGTGGAACTGTCTGGCTGCAGCTGCAGCCCACTGGCCCCTTGGGGAAGCGTTCCCCAAAAAGCCTCCATTCCAAATGCTGAAGTTTTGGAATGGAGGCTTTTTGGCGGAGGAAAATGGGGAGGGGGAACTTTCCTACCAACCATCCTTCCTTCAGTCTGTGCTGAGCTCCAGATGAACGCACACTGTTGGGCTCCAGATGGACACGCACAGCACCCCCGGGGCTCCGTTTTGCCTTCAGAGGCCTGTCGGAAGGCATCTGCAGCCGATAACAGAGGTCCGGATCAGTCAGGAGCTCTATTATTGGCTGCAGAGGGCTTTCTGGAAAACCCTCTGCAGC
>JANHFL010000900.1:230683-242978 GCA_032468155.1 Oxyrhabdium leporinum
GTAAGTAAGTAAGTAAGTAAGTAAGTAAGTAAGTAAGTAAGTAAGTAAGTAAGTAAGTAAGTAAGTAAGTAAGTAAGAAAAACTCAAAAAAACAATGTATTTTATTTTTCAACTTAAAACAACTGATGAAACATTCATGTATTTTAAAGAGTAGATTTTCTAAAGCTCACTAAAAGCAAGATAGTAATTTTCATCCAAATGCTAGCATTTTGAAATATCGGCTCTCATATAAAAAAGTATGCCAGCTATTTTAAATTGTTAATTTCTCAATAAGTCATCCAATAAATTCAGGACTGCCATGTTTGTATAAGAAAGACCAACCACAATGGACTTTATCATTTGTTTATTTTTTCTTTTGTGGGAAAAGGAACAAACAATGTTATAGGGTTTCCTATAAAAATTAATATTAAGGCAACATTACGACTTGGGTGGCAGCAGATCTAATCTCGCCAAGCTGCGTAAATGTAGAAGGGAGATATTTTTGGCATAGCTCAGATATAAACCTGACATGGTACTATATAGTATTAAAAAGAACTGCTGAATACTACTGGAAATGTACCCTATAGAGTATATGCTTTTTAAATATATGGAAGGCTGCCATACATGATGGACATACATATTTTGAATAAAATGGTAAGGAGAATGTTTGAATACTAGATTTGGTTACATCTGATTGTTTTTTTGTGTGAAATCTTTTGCAATATTAGAAAACATTGTGATAGTTGCCAATAACAAAGGCTCTGGTTTAATCATTTTATAAGACTTCTTACTGGAAATATTTTTAAAATTAGTGATGTGAATTTTAACTTCCTGAATTGAAATGAAGACCAGAACATAGTTATCCTTTGTGTACTTCTCCAAATTTTGTGAACCAATGTTTGGTTGAAAAACTGCTTTAAAAACAGGCATACTAAAAAAAAGAGAAATGTGCACATTAAAGAAAAATATGCATTTGGGGGGAAATGTCTATAAAAATACATGTGATTGTTTTTATGAATTAAATATTTTGATATACATCATTTCACCCTGTGATGGTGTTTGAATTCTCATGAGAGTGTAAAAAAATGGCCAGATTTCACAACCACTGGCAACATCTCATGAAATCCCCAAAGAGATCATCAGAACCTTAGCAGAACTTTCACAAAAATATTCCAATCTTGCTAAATTTTGATGAAATGATTTGGCAATACTAAAATGATATGGGGAGGTATGTATCATAAGATACAACACTTAGTGATAGTCATAGGATACTAAATAAGCAATCAAAATCATACTAGGAAACTAAGCAAAACAATATAAATGATAACGATACAAGGAACAAGGTTATAGTCATAAGTAGAAAAGGAAATAGGTAATAGGAAGGATGAGAAGAATAATAGTAATACAGTCTTAGTAAATAGTTTGACAGTGTTATGGAAATAAGTGATGGCAGAGTGATGGCATGGGGGAAAAACTGTCCTTGTGTCTAGTTGTTCTGGTGTGCAAAACACTTGGTGAGTATGAGTAGGAATAGGAGTAAAAAGAGTATTAATAAGAAGAAAGAGTGGGGAGTTTCATCTTGCAAAGAGCCTTAAAAGAGTACATATTTAAGAATATTTGTAAAAGAAAAAAATAAAAACAAATGGACTTTAAATGAACATCTAGAATTCTCTCGATTCATTCTGTCAGAAAGGAGTAGAAACTATTCTGCTTTTGTTTATAGAGAGGAAGTGGGTATCTCATTTGCTCCTGGCATGTATATTAAAAATTAATTCTTATAAATATCTTTCACAGCTAAGAGAGTTAATTATATTGCATCCATTTAGTTTCCAAGCCATTAAATAAATATTTTTTCATTGATTTACAGATTACAGGTTGGTGCCCTGTAGCAGCAGCATTTCTTCCTCTTTCCATTTTCGGCTCCAAACATGGCTTCTTTTTCTAAATCACTACTGATCTTTGTAGAGCAAGCAAGCAAGGTAACGGGTTTCAAATATCAAGCTGTCAATTGTTGACATTTTTAAATACTTGTGGTAAATCCTACCTCAAAAAGCACCAGAAAACTAGATTTCTTAGAGTGCCTGCAAAAATATAAGTGGCCGATATCTCTGCTATTCAAAGGTGCTATATATCCTAGGTCTCTAGGCTTCTCATATGGAATGCATCGAATAATTAGATTCATTCCTTACAAAGACAATGAGATTTGATAGTAGTGGCTATTTTGCTCAGTTGGAATAACTGGAGTTTGAGATGAGATTTAATCAACTTACTGGTTGTATAGGCATTCTACAAAATACGACAAATCATGCATTGCAAAGTTTGCTCGAAAGAGGGAGATATTTCTAATGTAATCTACTGGATCCCCTTCATGGATTGCCCATGTGACTATGTAGGACAGATGGGGTGGAAGCTAACCAGTAAATTGCAAGAACACATGAGTGGTCAGACGAGTAGACCAAATTCATTGGTAGCTTTACAGTGCAATGAGCAAGGGCATACATTCAATTTCTCAGCTACTAAGATTGTTGGCTGAGCAGGTACAAAAATATCCAGGGAAATGATTGAAGCCTGAGAAATGGGCCCCTCATCGGTCAACAGGAGTGCTGATTTACCACCAGCTTATCAGGAACTTAGGACCCAAGGACTTGGCAGAGCATGGAAATAACAGCCAATGACTTAATAGTTGTCCATCAATACCCCAATCAACCAATAAGAAGCCACACCCAACCAGGTACCACATAAATACTATACACAGAATAGCCCAAAATCCACATTCCAGTAGACAGACGTTTCCTGAGGATGGGCTCTAGCACGAGTCCAAATGCTCAGAAGACTAAACCTCTGGTCAGATGACTGATCCAGATTGGATCCTGCAGTATATTTCATTTTAAAATATACTTAAATGTGAAAATAACAAACTGCTGGCTGAAACCATGGATCCTTTCAGATCAGTATTCATTGACTGGCAGAAACTCAACAGTTTTTAGTCTTTTCTAACCCTAACCCTATTTGGAAATCCTATCCCTTAGCTACTAAATTCTTCAAGAGTAACATCCATCATATAATTAAATGCTAAAGCAGCTTGTGAAAACTATTGACATTTGTGGATATTCAAGTCAGTTTTGACTCCTGATGATTCAAGTCTTTGCAGTTTTCCTGGCAAGAGTTTAGAAGTAGTTTGACATTGTCTCAATCTTAGAATTGAGAAGGTGTGACTGACCAAATATCATTTACCTGGCTTCATGTCTAAGGCAGAACTAGAATTGAGTCACCCAATTTCTAGCTTGGTGCCTTTATCATTACACCAAACTGGCTCTCTACTTCCCGATACATTTAATCAGATATTACATCTAACAAGAATCCTAGGAGGACAGGAGAATAATTTTTCTTGAACTTTGCAAGATGAAAGTCACTGTAAATAAACTGTCAAGTTTGGTGGAACTATTTCTGAAGCAATTTACATTATACCATTTGTAGGACTGGGTTTACCATAAATGTGAAACATTATAAATGAGCAATTAATATACAGAACTTCCAAAACTGTGGACATATTTAAGCTATTTCATCAATAGGCATCTTCTTCATCAGCTGATACGAGGACATCTCTAGTTTGTTCATATACATTATTAAATAGTGTTTTGGGGCAATAGCAACAACATCAGCTAGAAAGATGTTGGTTTAGGATACAGAATTCATTCCAGAAGTTCATAGAATAGAGTAAGAGAAAGTCCAACAATGTGCAGAATAGAATATGGAAGTCAACAAAAGAAACATTGACATGCCTGATGATATTCCAAATACAAAGGAGAAAGGGTAATTTTTTGCCCTTTGTATTTTGTATTTTGTAAAGTTTAGTACAAAGATTTAATTAGAAGGTGATGCAATAAAATCACAAGTTTGAAATAATTGAAACCAAATGTGCCTTCAAATCTGTCAGTTCAGTGGATTTTACTACACGTACATTGATTTACTGATTTAATTCAGAATCAATCTGACTTTTCAACTGACCCAACTAATCTCATTAGTGATTAAGAACGGGTGATTTGTGCACTCCTATGTCTTACCATCCTGTCTACCAATGGCCTCTGTGAATGTTCTCTAAGCATTCATTACCACTGCTATGTTTCTGTGTTATTTCCAGTTTCAGCATTCCAAGTTCCTACTGACAACTTCACTCAAAACATCTTCGAGTTTTCCTGATGATTGTAGAGTTTTCCATGCAAGATAAAGCAGAACCTTCTTAAATTCTAGGTATGGCAAGATGCTCTTTCTTACTTAGTCAACTTTATTACCTGTCTTATTCTCTTCCCCTGAGCGAATTTAAGCTTTTGAAGTTTTCTCTACCATCCCGTATGCTAATATATTAGGAGATGATGCACTGTGATCTGCACTTCTTGCAATAAATAATAGAGCTTCAGCATGAATGGGAAAAGGCTCGGTTTCAATTCAAAGGGAGAATATCTTGGTTTGATGAAAGGAAAGAAGAATCTCTAATTCTTCCATTAATAAAAAGCTTTAAATTCTACTAACATATGAAACCATAAATTGTGCTTTTCATTCCAATACCCTTTTGAGAAAAAGAAAGTATGAATGAGAATCCTTATAGAAACTGTTCACTTAGAACTAAATCAATTTACTTCCAACAATCTCCGAGAGGCACTCATTCCTTACGAATGGCATTCAGCATGAAATATGTATTGCTAGCCTAAACTGATTTTCCTGGGCCTATATTTTATTTAAGAGACAATCATGTGTGTGTGTGTGTGTGTGTGTGTGTGTGTGTGTGTGTGTGTGTGTGCGCGCGCGCGCGCGCGCGCGCTCTCACAAATAGGTGCAGAGGGACAAAATCAGAAAGCAGTGATCAAAAATAAGTAGTATGGACTTGGGGTTAGTAAGGCTTATCTGGTTGTCACTGTTTTAATTTTGATCAGTTGGAACTTGTTGGTTTGGATTCCAATATACTTGTATCAGAATTGCTGAGCAGGATTCAGGCTAAGCCCAACAGTCAAACTACTGGCCTCTGGGTGGGTGGCTAAGTCATTGCTGCTTGAGAGTAAGGAAGGACAGTGGGTGAAAGCCTGCCAACTTCATTTCAAAAGAAACCAAGTAGACCTTTTCCCCCCCCTCCCCAGGAAATGTCCATTCCATTACTCATTTCATGGGACTTCAGGAAACATTGAGAAACTGAATTATTCCAGAGGGCATTTTCTTAAGTTTATATTACATGCAGACTTGCTTTCTTGGTATATGTGTTCTGTTATTTTATATTAGTGTTGTATGTAGTGTTTTATGTAGTGTTTTATGTGATTACTGGGATTATGAATTGGTTTTAACATGATTGTCCATGATTTAATTCTTGTTTTGTATGTCCCATAAGCCACCAAAAGTCACTTTGATTTTGATGGGTAGAAATTTATTCAATAAATAAATAAGTGAAATTGGCAAGATGACAAAGTGTCACAATGCAAACCTTGCCTATATATTCAAAACATCTGGGGTTGCCATCATGATACTTGCCTGCAGTCACCACTGAAGTGGTATAAGCAAGCTTATATTTACACTATGTGAACTCACTTTTCTCTTTTTATCTCCCCAGCTATGATTGGCCAGGCCTCTAGTACAGATGTATCCAATATCCATTGCCTGAAAACTGAACTGTGAGGATTTGAACATGTGAATGCAGCTGGTATCATATCTAGGCTGTTCCCTTTCTTCCTCTAACTTTTCATCAAACTGTCAATAACTACAATTCAAGGGTAAGGAAATTCACATTGTCAGTTCCAACAAGGATCAAAGTAAATCTTGAGACCTTGAACCAAGATGAAAAATATTGAATGCTGGCTTGTCATAAAGTGTTTTTCAAGCATCATACTGTGTTTGGATGAGTAATTAAATATAGGATGCTCCCAGCTTTGAGCAAAAACTGGCTGGGATTGATTCCCAAGGCTAGATTACTCAATAAACTTGTCTACTTCCAAATAAATGTGTACCACATATTTCCACACACAACCTATAGAATAATAGAGCTGAACTTGGTAGACTTCTAATCCACCCCCCTGCTCAAGCAAGAGACTTTGTATCATTTCAGACAAATGGCTGTCCAGTCGCTTCTTGAAATACCCCAGTGATAAAGCACCCACAACTTTGGAAGGCAAGCCATTCCACTGGTTAATTGTTCTCAAAGTTAGAAAGATTTTCTTCAGTTCTAGGTCGATTCTCTCCTTGATTAGTTTCTATCCTTTGTTGCTCTGACACTCTTATCTCTATGCCAAAGTGTAGAGACAATGATATTCCTAAAAGAGTAATAGTGGTTGGAACTTTGGTTCAAAGTCTTTGTTTTCACAGATACTTAAACTAGGATGTTATTCTATCCCACCAACAATGCTAGAATGTGCTTCTGCTTTTTGTTTCAGCTCTGGGAAGTGTGTTACCTCATTCTTCTCAAATGAAGGTGACTTCTAAAGCAGGTGATAAAATTGTCTTTTTATGTATCTTTCAATGTACTCAGCCAACAGATTATTATCTGAAGTAGCAAAGGCCACTTCAGTCTGTCTTTACAAAGCAATTTCATAGCAAATCAATATGACTGCTATTTTCACTGAAGAGACACAGAATGGTGAAGATATAAAGGAGACCACCATAGCAATCTCAGCAACAAACTAACCAGAAATATTGCAACTAGTCTGTGGGCATTGCCTTGGCCAACTCTTGTTAAACACCAACATTCTCTCTGACATTCCACTCAGCTATAATCCAGCCCTCCAAGCAGTTTTCAAGGCTCTGGACTTTAGATTAGGGGTGTCAAAGTCATATCGTCATGGCAGTGTCACGCGACGTATCGGGACTTTCTCCCCCTTTGCTAAACTGGGCATGGCTGTGGCCAGCATGTGACACATCTGGCCTGTAGGCCAGGAGTTTGACATCCCTGTTTTAAATGGAAAGAAAACTGTCCTACCCTGACCTATTTTTTACTTATTATCAACTAGGCTTATCAACAAAACAAAACAAAATCTGCTTCTTAATGCCTTGTTCCCACTTCTAAGTTCCTGTGAAGTGAGGAAATACTCAATAGTCAACAGAATTTGAAATATATCTGTAATAACACCATTTTTTTGGGTCTCAAATTGTGCAAAATAACCCAGCTGTAATGGTAAATTATACATTCACTGACCAGGGATAAAGAAAAAAAAACCATAGCAAAACACATATTTGCAAAAGAGCTAATTACGGCTGGTTGTGCTATTGAGTAGAATGTTCATTTTGGCCATAGATGCTGCAGATTAAGTGGGGAGAGCAAACCAATCCATTTGTGCTTTATTACAATCTGGTTAGAGGTCTCTGCAGGGTTGGGTCTGAAAATCCCAGATGATGACCATGAGCAGTTCACTCAGATTCCATCACGTTTTTGTTGTTGTTGTTGTTCATTACAGAGGGCTTCAGGTGTGAGATCAAGGCCATCATCTTGACTTTTTTTTTAACTCCCTGGTTGGGTTTAAACCAGATGTTGTGGAAGACTAAGTCTCCTTTCCAGTGTTGACTCAGGATTCAAAGATAGTTACGTGACTTCCATATATGGAAATATGTACTGGGTAAGATGGGGTGTGGAACCTGTTGGGTTCCCCCCCCCCCGCAAGCCATGAATCAAACTCATTGTTCAGCCTCACCTTGCATCTACAAATCTACAATAAGTTAGATACATTTTCTTAGAGAAGAAATGTCATGACATAGAGAATATTATGTCAAAAGTCTGATCCTGTGCTTTCAGACATTGTTCTTGAGATATATCTGAGCAAGAATTTTATTCACAAGTAGATTTATGTGGTAGTAGGTAGTCAGCTCTGCTCCCTATTAGTACATAGAGATATTACCTAAACTGGTTACTGTGTACTCAGATGTACAATTTCCAGAATATCTCCATAATATAAAACTGTAAAGAGTAAATATGAAAATAATCTAGAGGCTAACTGTTGTGCAGTGAAATGTCTAAGACAATAAACTACTTCACTTGGTTCATTAAACAGATTTCATAAGAACCAAAATAAAAAATAAGGTGAGGACTAGAAGTATAATCAAAGCAATATAGTTGTTACAGTACAGACGGTCAGTGGACTGATGTAGTGGTCAGTGGATTTAGTTTGTATGGGGAAGAAATCAATAAATTATCTTATAACATCAGACCATATTCTGTTTGTAATACTTGAATGTACAGAAAAAGTATTTTTCAATTTCACATTGCTATTCTCTGTTTTCCAAGCCTACACATTGCACTCTGTATAGGGCTGTCCTTGAAGAGTATTTGGAAACTACAGTTAATGCCAGATGTAATACCTTATTTGTTAGCTAGTGACACCCATTACTCATATAGAATACTCTTGATGTGGGCTTTACATGGATTATCATTAAGCTTCTGAATATAATTCAGTGCTGGTGAAGTTCTATAATTCTTGGTACCTGACTGCCTGCTCCAATAGACCCTACCCATGCAATAGACCAATATTTCCCAACGTGGCCATTTCCAAGAGTGTGGGCTACAACAGCCAGAATTCTTACCAATGGCCATGCTGGTACTGGAATTCTGAGAGTTGAAATCCACACACACAGAGAAATGGCCAAGGTAGGGAAACATTGCAATAGATGCATGTTGTGTAGGAATGCTGACAGTTCCTTCCTGAGTGATGTAATGAGAAGGAGCAACTGGTGTTTTTCAAGCAAGGCACCAACATCTGGAAACTTTCTTCCTGGTGGTACCTTTGTTCCTGCTGTTTAGGAAGAAGTTAAAACTAGGCTGCTCAGAAGAGAGTGATGATCTCTAAGTTTTGGAATGCCCTGAAACAATATAATGAATGCTATAACTTAGGAGATACAGAAAATGCATTATTCTGTTTTATGGTTATTATTGTACTTGCATGATCATTTTCCTTATAAAACATTAGGAGTCCTTTGGGGAAGACTGGAGAAGAGTTAAGGAGAAAAATGTGTATACAGAGTAAGACAACCATTTCAGATCTTGAAAAAAAAAAAGGCTAATATCCATCTACCAAGAAATCTGGCTAGCTCCAGTAAGTGGTCAGAAGACTAGAAATTCACTGAATATATAAGGGAAAACTAAACTAGCTGGGCATTTTTTTTTCCTTCCAGAATGAATTCCTGAGAATTATAGACTGATCAAATTCTCAGCCTCTTTTTCTACTTGCCCTGAATTACAGATATTAATCAAAACTACAAAAAGAAGGTTAATTATTAATTGGAATGACTTTGAATTGATTTTCAATTACAGGATATTATTTTTGTTGACATTTCAAAAAGGCTGCAGGAATCCCATTAAATCTTAAATGGTCATCATTAATTACCACTACTACACACGCACACAGAAGCAGTCTCTGTTGGTTGGCAACAGTGAATTCCATTATCTATTCCCATTAAATTTCATTCATTTCAGGCAGTTCCATTTCAGTCCCACTATAACAGCTACCCAGCATGTCAACGCACTGAGGGTTTCAGTTTGACAGGGGCACAACCTACCTGCCAACATGAGTTCTGGCATTATTTTTCAGTTTGAAATATCAGTATATCTTCCATACAGTTGAAGGAAGTAGCCAATTCATTTAAACAGTGGTTTTTAGACACAAGTAATTTCCAGGCATATATTAAAGATCTTGACACCTCAGAATTCTGATACTTGGAAATGTAATGCATTCAAGAAATAAAAACCTTTCTAAAAATAAGCTAGCAGCAGCCTCTCCCCTCCCTCCACAATGATTTATTCCATGTTCAACTTCTTTCACAATGTGTTCATATATAAATTAAAATATAAATTATTATATTAAATTACATAAATTAACAGATTATAAGTAGCACCCAGGAAATCATGCTCCCTATTTCTAGGTAATAAATCCAAATAACTGCCATTGTAGAATTTGTCATTTCATTTCATGAATAGGAATTAAGCTAACAGTCATTGTATATATGTATTGAAAAACAGAGGGAGAGGCAATAGAGAGACTTTTGAGAATGAATAGGAAAATGGTTGAATGTTTAACTAATGGTACTGGTATGTGGAAACAAGAAGTTTACAAAAAGTTCTTTCCCCTAGGACTTTCCCCACTTATTATCTCTGGGCTACAAACAACCAAAGGTCATACTTGTTCCAATATAACAGAATATTTGTAGCTCTGGGTTGAACTGAGGGCTTATTGGTACTGAGCTTGCTGTTTTCTTGCAGACATTTCATTACCCAGCTAGGTAACGTTATCGTGATGATCTTACCTAGATGTAAAATGAAATGCTTGCAAGAAAACAGCCAAGCTCATAGAACAATAAGGACCCCAATGCTTCTTCAACATAGATCATCAGATACTGGTAATGCCACTCAGCTTCCCATGGCAGATAGCCTAAGATTGGAATCAACTATGTATCTCAACTGCTTAACATCCCATATCAGAGAAGGGTCTTCATCTTAGCTTGTTGTAGTCCTTTCCCTTCAGCACTTCAGACTGGAAATATACCATATTCATTATAAATATGTCCCTAAAACTCAGGACAGGTCAAACTGTTGAACATGTTCTTCTGTATTGCCAGTTTTATACAGAACCTCAAAACATCCTAATTATAGCTCTCCAGATCACCAAAACAGGATTCACCAATCAAGAGAAGGAAAAAAAAAAACAAAGCTAACACAATCCTGGGTTGTATAAACAGAGGCATAGAATCAAAATCGTGTCAAATATTATTGTCATGTGCTGCTTTATAAAATCTTAGTAAGACCACACCTGGAATACTGCAACCAATTTTGGTCACCATACTACAAAAAAGATGTTGAGACTTGCCTTAATAAGCTATATAAAGAATGGCTGCAGGTTTTGGGTCTGGCTAGTCTAAAGAAAAGCAGAATTAGGAGTGACATGATAGTAGTATTCCAGTATTTGAGGGGCTGCCACAAAGGAGAGGGGGTCAAATTATTATCCAAAGCACCAGAGTGCAGGACAAAAACAATGGTTGGAAACTAATCAAGGAGAAAAGCAACCTGGAATTAAGGAGAAACTTCCTAACAGTGAGGATAATTAACCAGAGGAACAGCTTGCCTTCAGAAGTTGTGGATGCTTCATCACTGGAGGTTTTTAAGAAGAGACTAGACAGTCACTTGTCTGAAATGGTATAGGTTCTCCTGCTTGAGCAGGGGGCTGGACTAGAAGACCTCCTAGGTCCCTCCCAGCTCTATACTGATTGATTGATTGATGATATGTTCACTGCATTGTCTCCAAGTCTGATATCTTCCCAGGGATCCACAAAGATGCTGAGATACAGCTTCCAGATCACATGGCTTTAGGCTCCTAAAATGTTTATTTCACTATACTAGACAACATTACATTTGTCATGCCTGGGAGCATCCTTGTCTGAGTTTCATATCCCCTTTATTGATGGAGTGCTATTCTGAAGCAAGCTGTGAGCTCTGTGTGGCTACAAGATTGGACAGTAATGTGACTGCCACAAGAGAATAAAAATAAAACACCAAGACACAAATTAACCAACACATAGCTGCCAACGAATGGATTCAGTCTTTTTTTCTGCTGAACTATTTATTTATTTTTCGTCTTCTTATGCACCCCACGAGAATCATTCCTCCAATGAACTTTTGAACTCTTTAATAAGCTGATGTGGGTGGGTGTCTCATCTCTTCCTTTTTACTTTCTGATTGAATTAAGGTTGGTTTTCCCTCTGTATCCATTGCAAAGTTAGTTTACTGAAGTATTTTAAAGGTCATGACTGTGTTTGACATTTAAATAGCAAGAATCCATTCTGCAAACCACAGTTCCTCATCTATCTGGTCTGCCTAAGAAAGAAGGGATTCCTCTCTTTTGTGATTTTAAAAAAGCTTCTGGATGCAACAGGACAAGCAGAATAATTATTCACCTTTTGACTTATTTAACACATCTCTATGGGATTAGAAAGGATGCTGCTGTTGTTTTTCCTGTGTTTATTGACTTAGCTACAGTTGGCTGGATTAAGCTATGCTAAGCCATAAACCATCTTTTATGAAACACAATGGGTCAGTTCATGAAATCTGGAAAGTCAGGAGGGACCACAGTTTTAGGTGAATCCAATCATCCTCTTCCCATATACCATGTTTATCTTTCTCTTCAAAACATTTTAGACACCATCAGTTTCTCTTATTCCAGTAAATTTGGTAAGCCTGGCATCCAAGGGAGAAGAATACACTCATGTATCTGGGAAGAATCAAATGTGGTGTGTGTGTGTGTGTGTGTGTGTGTGTGTGTGTGTGTGAGAGAGAGAGAGAGAGAGAGAGAGAGAGAGAGAG
>JANHFL010000903.1:0-12746 GCA_032468155.1 Oxyrhabdium leporinum
TGGTTTATTGTGTGGTCTTCTGAAACATATGATCAGGAGTTATTTTGAAGGAAATCCTGTTTGTTTTATTCTTTTTTAATGGCCTATTTTAAGGAGCCTGAAGCTGCTGTTGTACTGAAGTTAGGCAAGTGGCAAGAAAGTTTGTGCTCTTTTTCCCATTGGGGGGGGACGGGACTCTTACTAAAATAATAAATAGATGTTTTGGATTCAACAAGTACAGCTTAGGAAGGACAAAGGCAAAATGGACTGCTAAATTAGCCATGCCCACCCAGTCATATGGCCACCAAGCCACACCCACAGAACTGGTAGTAAAAAAAATAATTGGATTCCACCACTGATCTGAATGATTGGCAGCTGAATATATCTCTACCCATTATGGCAATATATGGAAACAGGATCTTTCTCCTCCATATTGAGGTAGTGCATGATCAGCATTTGATGATGCTGACTCTTTGAAAGTGAACTCAAGCAGAAATGATATTCCATTGATTTATCTGTCAAAATTACTTATTGATTCTGAGGAATGTTATGACTAATATCCAATTATTATCTACCAAATCTATCAAGCACCCCAGTGTAACGGTCAATTTGAACAACTAGGTGGAATATATTAAAGCCACACTTCTAAGGCTGTGGGATTTTTTTCCATCTCAGTATATTACCTTCCTGAGAGTTCATACTGTTTTTATGGCTGCAATTGATTACCATAACTCTCTTCTAACTGAACTCCAGATCAGGTTCTACATCATTTTTGGCTTAGATATAATTCTGTTGCTAGAATTTTATTTATTTTATAAGTACTAAGATTTCTCCCGCTCTCTCAATCATCTTTAGCAACATTTTTTTAAACAACCTTCTGGAACTGTTTTGGTCACAATGATCTTTCAGAGCTTGTTGCTTTGACATCAAAATGATCTTATGGCAAATGTATGTGTCACTCAGAGTTCAATGCAAAAATTGATATCCTAATTTAAATTCCCTTGTCACTCAGTTTCAACTGAAATTGAATTTGAGCAAATGTGGATGTTCTCTCTTAGACAAACATTTAGAGATTTGAGGAAAGACAATATATGGTTTCACAGAATTTTCTTTGATAAACATAATTATTAGAAGTATTTTCCTCCTTTAGAAGGTCACCAAATGCGATGTCTCCAGAGAAACCTCATGTTATTGTAGGTGGCAATTTGCAAGAAAATTTGTGCAGTAGAGATGGTGACATCCAGTGACAGAAAATTGCTCTTTTTTTCTACTATACCATGGAGAAGAACTAATTTTTCTCCTTTATCCTGAGTTTCTGGATACTTCTCTTTTCCTATAAAATGTATGAGTGTCATTGGGCAATGAGAAGAAGGTCAAGAAAAAAAAGGAATGAAACAAACCTATAGAGTAGCGCAAGTATTGCTAGAACAAGGATCAAGTATTATACTACTGTAATTTCCAAACAGCCACATGAGCAATGTTTCACGTAATAGGATAAAGGCTCGAGTCAGTTTGATATCAGCTGAAAAGCTCCATGGAGGAAGAAGGCTTTCGTTTCCTTTTCATGTAAACTGTATACTAAGAATCACCTGCAATTTACCTTCCTTCCTTCTCTTCAAGAGAGAATGAACATTTATTTGTCTTTAGGCATTTTGTACTGAAGAGGTTTCATTTTTTTATATCTTGTTTCTCTGTGTGTATGTACACATATAAATTATGAATTCTTTTATTATATTATACAATGAAACAACAATATGCACATGTGTGATATATATTGGTCCAATTATATCTACTTTTTCAAATGCTCAATTGTTTTCCAATCATTTTATAAAACAGAAATGAAATGTCAAGAGCAATTGATGTGCACATTCTGAAAATGATCGTTTTGGTTATATGCCTATAATGAAGTTTCATGAAAATGCAATATCTTAAAAATTCTGCAACAATAGATGCACTGCCAGCTGAATGTGATGCTTAAAGTATAACATCACTTTTTGTTTAATTGTCTAAATGTGATGCACTAATGTAGGCATTTACTCTTTCCTGTATTCCAAAACTGTTTAGACAGCTACTAGAATTTTATATGGTGATAGAGGCATATAGGCATACTGTGAAATTTGTACAAAGAAATAGATTCCATACATATCTAGTTGCATCAACTTTTTAAAATTGTCTAGCCTTAAGAATAAGGTTGCCATATGCTGGTAGTGGCCAGGGCCATCTTAATAGCATTATGGGCCCCGGGCAAAGCAGTGTACTGGGACCCCTACAACAACTGCTCACAGGAATAACAATGTAAATGGTCGATAAAATTAAACATATACTTTATATATGATACAAGGTTCACTGAAGGGTTAACATTCACAGATTAGTATGGGGCCCCTATGCTCGTGGGGCCCACAGGCAAGTGTCCATCAGGCCCATGTGTTAAGACAGCCCTAGTAGTGGCTAAAAAATTAACTTGAGAAGATAAAGCATAAAGGAAATTTGAGACCAGTAAATCATGTGAGTCCCTCACACCTTGCTTACTTAGCTACAAATGATGCCGCCCAACATAAAGAACAGGAACTGTGGTTTTTGGGGTGGGGATGGCTCTGTATAGGGAAATAACTCCCAAAACTTTGTAAAATGAAAACCCTAACTTCTGCATTACTTCTAAGCCAAACTTAAAAGACAAAGCAGCTCCTTATTTGGTATAATGATCATTTGAACCTGAGTAACAGCTATGAAATAAACAAAGAAGCAAAGAAATTTGGCTATTGGTCCATTTTTGTTTTTTTATTCTAGTCTTAGAAAAAATATGAGTTTGGTTTCATTACTGCTACCGTGATTGAGCACCACATATTGCTTTTGTAAGTTAACAGACCTTTTAACTTTTATGTTTCAGTTTTATGATCCTCATATACAATGCTGTGCTTATATTACATGAAAGCATATTTTCTTCCCGCTTAACAGTGAGGCTCAAATGGTAAACCTGCTTTGTTGTCATTCCTTCACTAAAACCTTTCTCATTTCTCTATTTTGTATTGTTTTTAATTTAATTTAGTTTTATCTCTCCTGTGACTTTTCTGCTGCTCATTGTATATTTCTTTTAAATTATTTTATTGTATTCGTATTGTGTTTTTATTACTTTTGCAAACTATCCTGGGAAATCATTTGAAGGTTGAGGTAAAAATATCTCTAATAAGTAACTCAAAAGCTTCTAAATTTTTCTAATTCCCCATGTTCCTTCTATCTTCAATGATAAGCTAATAAGGAATCTGAGACATAGGAAACAAAACCATGGGTGCCTCTTTGTAATGGCAAGAAGATTAAGAATTCTGTTCCCAAGACTCACAAAAGTTATTTTTAAAAAAGAAAAGACATTTGAAAATTTCTAGCACTTGCAAAACATGGATGGCTTGATTTTACTTGTAGAACATAGAATAATAGGGTTGAAAGGGACCTTGGAAGTCTTCTAGTCCTACCACCTTCTCAAGCAAGAAATCTCATATCATTCCAGAAAAATAACTGTCCAGTCTCTTTGAAAATCTCCACTGATGAAACATCCACAGTCTCTGAAGGCAACCTGTTTCATTGATTAATTGTTTTCACTGACAGGAAATTTCTCTTTAATTCTATGTTGAGTCTTTCTTTAATGATCTTCCACCCATTTGTGTCCTGTCCTCAGATGTTTTGGAGAATAAGTTGAGCCCTCTCACCCCCCCAACCCCGCTTCTCTATGACAGCCCCTCAAGTATTGGAAAACTACCATCATATCACCCCTAAGCCTTCTCTTTGTTAGAATAGACATATCTAGTTCCCTCATTCATTCATCATATGGTTTAGGCTCCAAACTCCTTGTCATCTTTTCTTTATACTCTTTCTAGGGTATCAGTATCTTTTTCTCATTGCAGTGACCAGAATTGGATGCAGTATTCTAAGTGTGATCTTACTAGTGCAGTATAAAGCAGTACTAACACTTCATGTGATCTTGATACTATCCCTCTGTTGATGCAAACCTAGGACTGCATTGGCTTTGTTTGACACTGCTGGCTCCTATTTAACTGGTTGTCCACTAGGACACCTAGATCCATCTTTCAGATATTACTATTGAGCCAGCACCTCATATTCTGTAGCTATGCATTTGATGTTTCTTGCCTAAATGTAAGACCTTATTTTTATCACTGAATTGCATTGACAATGTATATTTACATTGGAATATATTCATGTTCTGGATGATTTGCACATTAGATACTAACTCCTGAATTAAAAAGATCAGATATAGCTGTTAGGAAGTAACAGTAGAAAAAGAATATCTCCTTCTAAACAAGCTTTCTGAGCTTCTTTAATGTGTGTTTGGTCCCTCAGTGTCATAGGGTAACACATGAGCTCCCCCCCCCCCCCATTTTTATGTTATCCCTTTTCTTCCATTATGTCAACTAATATGTTATAAATTCAGGTATTTAACTCATAAACTTGGAAACAATATACAGATTCATGGAACATGTATGCTTTATTTGGCACAAATAATTAGTGTTTTCTGACAGTAACTCAGATACAGAAAATAGACATAGACAATGAAGTGGAAATGTTTTTAGTTTACCACAGAATAGACTGTCAGACTTGATTTATAAAGACTGCATTGAAAATGAAGCATCCAAGACTATCTTCGTATAAATGTTGTGTCACTTTTAACACATCACTTTTTGTTATAACATTTTTTGTTATGTATCCTGCTATCATGTTAGAATTAAACCATTCTGACATCTTGGCTGTGTTGATTTCATTTTGGTAGAAGGAAGATATAAAGAGGAGAAATGGGATGAATGGATTTCTAAACTGTCATCTTGAATTTCATTTTGCATATTGTACTTGAATATTAAGTTGCATTTGAGAAATGTTTAAAATCCAAAGGGCTGATGAGACTGGATCACTTGAATTATCCATTTTGAAATTAGAATTAGTGAATGCTTATTAGTGCCTTTCTCCAAGAGTAGCTTACATTTTCTATCACAGTTGTTTTGACTACAGAACTTTGGCTAATCTTTTTAAAGTGGCTTGATTTAGAGGAAACCTTCTAGGAGAGAATTCAAGATTTCAACTTAAAAAAAACCACACAAAAAATTAGTTATACAAATTTAACCACTGGTTTAAACAATAGTGCCATCAAGAGAACTTTGGGTTTCTAGGCTATGTGTTATACAATATCTACCAGAAGGGCTTCTGGCAGAGGATGGACTCAAAAGATTGGGAAGAACTTTTTTGGAAACCATTTTCATCCTAAATGTAGAGGAGAGAACTAAAGAGTCAGCTACACTGGACATAAATCTTACTAATAGGATGAAATCATGGAGGGGGGTTGAAATTGTGGGAACTTTGGGGGAGAATGATCATATTTTGGAATTCAACATAATGCAGGCACAAGCAATAGAACAATATCAAAAATGTCTTAGACTTTAAGAGAGCTGATTTCTATAAATCTAGAGAGAATTTAGGAGGATTCCACAGATGAAAATCTTAAAGGAGAAAACAACTGAAGAAGCTTGGGAAACTCTGTAAAATGAGAACATAATAGCCCAATCTAGCACAATACCACTGAGAAAGAAAAATAAGAGATCCATGAGAAAACCAGCATGATTGATAAAAAACTCTCCGATAAACTGATAAACAAAAAGGACAAATGTAAAAAATGTAAAGAGGGACACATAACTAAAACAGACTACCAACAAATAGCCTGAATTTGCAAAGACAATGTCAGGAAACTAAGGCTCATAATGAACTTAAACTTGCAGCAATTGCAATAATAATAATAAAGTTTTTCAGCATGTACAAAAGAAAAAAAATATATCAAGGAAACAATTGTCTGATAATGGGAGAAGAGGGCAAGGAGTTGATGGGCATTAGTGATTGATTGAACTGCTTAATTTAAATGCTTAATTCATTCTTTGCATCTGTCTTTATGCAAAAAGAAAAAAAAATCCAATTTACCAAAACAGTATGGTAGAAGACAGAATAGGAATACAAGTTAAATTAAGAAAGAAAATGGAAAGACAATTCCAGGATTCTAAAGGAGCTGGCAGACGTGATCTTGGAACCACTGAACAAAATCTTTCAAAGCTCCTGGCATACTGGAGAACTACTGGGGGGCTGAAAAAGTGATGATGTGGTTCCAATCTACAAAAAGAAAAAAAGTGGATCCAGGAAACCACAGACCAATGAGGCTGACATCAATATCTGAGAAAATCTTGGAAAAGATAATTGAGTAACAGATTTGTGAGCACCTAGAAATGAGCAAGATGATTAGTAGAAGCCAGCATGGGTTGTCAAAATCAGATCATGCCAAATAAACCTTATTGCCTTCTTTGATAAAGTGATGTAATTAGTGGAGAAAGGAAATGCTTTGGACTTAAACTCTTAGAATGCAGAGAAGAAGAACAAAGATGATTAGGGGACGGAGGCTAAACTTTGTGATGAACAGTTTCAGGAAGAAGAGAGGGACTAGAGGTGACATGATAGCAGCCTGCCAATATTTGAGGGGCTGTCACAGAGAAGGGTTTGTGTAGGGTGTGTGTGTCAACTTATTCTTCAAAGCACCTGAGGCAGGACAAGAAATAATAGATGGAAGATTAGCAAAGAGAGATCCAATCTAGAACTAGGGAGAAATTTCCTGACTGTGGAAACAAAATCAGTGGAATGGCTTTCCTCCAGATGTTGTGGGTACACCATCACTGAAGGTTTTCAAGAAGCAATTGGTTATTTGTCCAGAATGGTGTAGGGTCTCCTGCTCAATAAGGGGTTTGGACTAGACTTCCATAAAATATAAATAAACATTTAAGGTATTGATCTCTTGTTTATTCCAAATATTTCAATAAACATCTTCCCCCTATTTTCAAATTTGAGTTATACCACAATGTGAATTGTGTTTATAATTTGGGATTAAATCACAACTACATATTTATCATTAAATATGCCTAGCAGTTAATATATCTAGCCCTTAAAGCTAAGATTGCAAGAGTTGTAGGATTGTTCCTAGGTTTTAATCTTACTGTGAATTTGGCCTCACAATGGAAATATAGGAAGATTAAATTATTGACTATAGATTTTAAACAACGTAGGTGTCAGTAAGTTTGTAAAAAAATATTTAGTAATACATTTATAATCCAACTTTATTTTGTACAATTTAAGGCAGCATACATAATGCTTTCAATGTCAAGTCTACAATGTAAATCAAACCAAGAAATCAACTCCATACAAGGCAAAAACTACAGGTATTAATACTGGCTATAAAGTCTGACTATGCTATACTTCCCTCTCCAAACTACATTTGCACTACATTTGTATTCATATAAATTAGGGAGGTGTCTGCCTGAGTCTTTTGCCTATGCTGTCTTTATTTTGTACCTAACCCACATTTTTCCCCTTGTCACTTTGGTAATGTACCTGGCCTATCTCCTATCAAGATCATATTTTTTATTCTCTATACTTACTTTTTTATTCTCTATACCTACTATACCTACTTCCTCCTATTTTTCCCAAACAACAATCCTGTAAGGTGATTGGCTTGAGAAATAATGGGTGGTTGAGACAATATATGTTTTATGTTCCTCGGAAATTTATTCCATACAATATATCCCATAAAATTAGTAACTTACTATTCGGTTGCAGAAGTATCTGACATAATTGAGTATAAAAATAATTAAAAGGTTGATTTACAGATTTTGTTTCAGTAAATGATCATCATTGGTCTGAATTCCAGCTATAAAATTTTATTGTTTGTGTTCCTTCAAATGATAGGTGTGGTTATGTAAGTTGTAAAGAAAAATATGATTTGTGGAGAAACACATATAAAATCTGTACAAGAGCAACTGCAGATTTAAGGTGTTTAAAAATACTTGACTGAGAAATTAGATGGCTTACAAGTATTTACAATGGTTTACTGTATTACCACCTTAGATATATGCCTATCAATGCCTTAAGGAGAAAAAATGTTAAAATGATCTGCTAAAATACATTATTAATTTTACTTACTACCAAGTCCAGATCATAACTTGTCATTCCAGCCTTCTTTATTGTATCTGAGATGCTACTTCTTGATTCAAAACTACAAGAGACCAATACAATAATAACAAAAACTCCAAGCATGCAAGTTTTTTTCAAAATCTTAGTTATATCACCACATACATTCAAAACATTTTTTATTTATACCATTCTTTTGATTTAATTGCTTATAACATTAAAATGTTTATTATTATTTTTTAAAAGTTATACTCCTGCCCATTCTTCAAGGCTCTGGGTTTGGAATGCAAAGGTTGGGATGATCTTGCAGCTAGTGTGGGGATGTGAAAATATTGAGAGCAAAAATATTCTCTACCAGTGTTCATCAATACCCTGGATCACATTGCAGCGAGTTTGATCTTTATATTGTATCTAACCCGCCAAACCTCTGAAGAAGTTATGGTTAGGATCAAGTCTCTATTTATGGGTTGAAATGACAAGCTAGAATATTGATCTCTCGTAAAGGGCCAATGGGAAGATCTGGAAACAGGTACCTTGTCTCAAGGTATAATCATATTATAAAGTAAACCTGAGGAGTATATGCCACTCTGCTTAATGATGCAAGACATTGCCTATAGACGGAAGAATGAGATTCTATCAATTTAAATACTGGAACACAAGTTACTGGTTTGTTGTTGCTTTATTTCAAGATCATAATGTTGGACCACATACAGAATATATTTAGCACACGGTAACATTCCCCCTATACTGAGATTTAATCAGCCACCATTCCCTCTTAAGAAGATATTGACAGAGCAGATGTTTTGGGGTCTGAATCTGCTTGCCTTTCATCAGACACATTGCTGAAAATAAAAGTTAGCTCCAGCTGGTGGGGAAATTTATGCTGGAGATGAAAGCACATATATAAGTAAGATGGCATGAAGTGCAGTGGTAAATGCAACACAGAAATTGGAAAGATTAGGAGGAAAGTAATAACAATAAAAGAGAAACAATAGAAGCAATTTCCTTTGAATCACAAAACTCACTGAACTAAGCTATTGATGTGATAAACATCAAATATTTCATCTCTAAAGCTTTCTAGATATACTTCAGTAGGACCAAAATTCTGTATGTGGAGTGCATAGAGAACACAAAACAAACAACGCCATTCTTATAATCTTATATGAAAGTAAAAATTATTCATCCTGTATTATAAAATAATTGTCCTTTTTCATCCAGCATCAAAGATTATTATGACCCTGGGTGATGCATTATAAAGAAAAAAAAACTTCTCACAGAGAATGCTTTTTTTCCAAGATTTCTATGTTTAGAGTAAGATGTGTTTCATGGTGTATCCCTTTTAACATCAACTGCAAATATACTTATCATTATTACTGTCACTGACTAGAATACAAGAATCAATAGCATGACTAGATAATATTCAGTATTAACTGGATTTATACAGATGCAACTATTATCAACTTCCTAGTTATTTCACAAGGTTTCCTCAAGGTAAATCTCTGGGGTAAATAATACAAATCAATGCATATACAGTATCTTCTTATAAGCGTAAAGAGGAATGAAACAGTTTTCATGTTGCTGAAAAGCAGATGGCTATTAGGAATCTTATTAATGTCTCCCTATGGAACTGTTAGGTTTTTTTGTATAAAATTCATTCCTATCTTGTGTTATAATCAGAAATAATGCAGACATGGTAGGTGTAGAGGAGAATAGCAAAGAATTTCAATTTCTTAAGTACCGCTGATAATATTCAATCTGACTCTGTGGGAAGAACAGGTGCATCCTTGATATCGCGACTGTAGTTTGGATAAAAAATTTTTTAAATGAATAAAAATGTTTCCCGACTTGGAACCAAGAACTCTTTGTGGAAGCAAAATGGACTTTCATTTGCCCAAGAGGAGAATCTAATAGATAAACCTAATCTAACAGAGCCAGTTTGGTCTAGTAGTTAGAAACTAGGATAGGCAAAATATAAAGAAATAAAATAAAAATATCTTATATTCTTTAGACTAGACTAGGCTAGGCTAGGCTAGACATTTACTATTCTGGGAACATGGAATTCATTTCACAAACCTTAGAAATGACTATTGGAGTGCTCATTTTAATACTTCATCTTGAAGTTTGTGGCTAAGTAAAATAGTGTAAATGCATACCTGGATATCTTGACAATCAATGAAGAAATATCATCCATACATTTATAAGCAATTTTATTCCACCTATTATTTATTTCCTACTTCAAATTAATATCTGCCTTTTCTGTACATCATAACTGTAGATTATAGAACTATAGGAACTATATGTGTCTCAGTCAGAAAAAAGAAATCAAAGGAGCCACTGACATAACAGTAGAAAAACAGAAGCATCTAGAAGATCCTATGCAGACTTTTTTTCCCAGTTCTGGAATAACAGTCTTTGCTGTTTTGAATAGCAAATCTGTTTTGGTTAAAATATCACATAGAATGATTGGTATCATTAAGTTTGACAGATGTGGATCATCATGGAATGGTGGCTGTGTCAAGTTATCCCGCTCAACATTCAAAATATGCTGGTGTTAATAAAGTGAAAAAAAACTATTATTAAAGCTGATTATGAAATTTGATATTTTTCAATATAGTTGGAAATTTTTGTATTTGTGTGTGCCTTCAAATAAGCATTGATTCAGAATTAAACAATAAAAGAGTTGGAAGGGACCTTGGAGGTCTTCTAGTCAAACCCTTTGTTCAAACAGGAGATCCTATAGGATTCCAGATAACAGCTGTCTTCTTGAAAATCTCCAGTGATGGAAAACCCACAACTTCTGGTGCAAGCCATTCCACTGATTAATTGTTCTCAGTGACAGAAATTTCTCCTTAATTCTAGATTAGATCTCCATGTTATAATCTTTCATTTATTACTTCTTGTCCTCAGGTGCTTTGGAGAATAGGTTGACTTGCTCCTCTCTGTGACAACCTCACAACTGTTCATCATATGTTTTAGCCGCTAGTCCCCTAATCATTTTTGTTGCTCTTCTCTGCACTCTTTCTAGAGTCTCAACATCTTTTTTGGATCATGGTGACCAAAATTGGATGCAGTATTCCAAGTGTAATCTTACTAGTGGAGTATAAAGTGGTACTAACACTTTACGTGATCTTGATACTATCCCTCTGTTGATGCAAACCTAGGCATTTTTTGGCACTGCTAGCTCATATTTAAATGGTTGTCCACTAGGACACCTAGATTCATCTTTCAGATATTGCTATTGAGCCAGCACCTCATATTCTGTAGCTATGCATTTGATGTTTCTTGCCTAAATGTAAGACCTTACTTTTATCACTGAGTTGCATTGATACAAAATTCTTGGAACGTATATTGGAATATATTCATGTTATTGCTAGATGGCTTGAGACTCAATTTTGTTAGAGCATTGGTTGGAGCCCTGACATCAAGCCAGCTCTCCCAAAAATAATATTTAAAAAAATGACCAGGATTCCTGAGCCCTGGAGTCTCCACTTGCTGTCCAATACCTGGGGTGCATGGAGAGAAATTCAGACCACCATGGCAGAGGGAGGACTCTCCGAAGAAAGCCTGCTCCTGGCAACCCAGAAGGAGGAAGATCCTAACCCCCTCGAGGAAACTCCAGGAGGCAGCAGCCCCATGGGGACCCAAGTACAGCCTTCTCTAACCATGGAAACTGATTCATCTGGGATGCCCGCCTCAGTGACCAAAGTGGAGATGGATGATTATTGGTGGAAGTCCCCAAAGCAGCCAAGGTTGAATTCCCCTACCCTAGCTCCCATTATTTGAAGCAGACCATAAGCGAACTAGGAAGACTGGAGTGGATGAAGTAGTGGGAAGAAATCAGAACCCCAAAATCCCTACTTGGGACCCTGTTTGAATTCTTGGAGAAATTAAGGGAGGAATTCGACCAAGCCACCCTTTGTGAAGAGGGGCCGTCATGCCGCCCAAAAGAAAGGGGGAGGAGAAGCCAAATCGAACCCGCTAAGGTCCAATTAGCCAGCCCTCAGTTTAAGCTGGAGCTAACTCCAGAGAAACCCTGGGGCACCCATTTGCACCTACCCACCCTCAAATGGGGAGGCAGGCAAGAACGCACCCCCCCTCTCCACCCACCAGAAGGAAACTGAGCCTGAGGCTGCTACCAGTGGCTCCCTCGTGCCACAAGCTACCTGCCCAAGGGGGGAGAACTCCCCTCCATGAGCTAGAGCCGATGGAGACTGCCAAGCGCACCAAGCACAGGCAGATGGGGCCCAACAAGACGAGGGAATGGTGGTGTTGAACGATCCACCCAGATTCAGGGAGAAGTTCGATGGGGACCCAGATCAGCTAGCTCTATTCCTTGACTCTGTGGGAGTACATATAGATCACTATGGACACCTCTACTCATCGCATAGCACCATGGTGAATTCTATCACCTTGGGATTAGAGGGAGAAGCAAATGAATGGCTGGCAACTCTCCATAGGAGGAGAGCCCACCAGCTGCAGGACATTGATGAATTCCTGCAAGAGCTGGAAACCAGATTTGAGGAGAAGGAGGAGGATCAATATGAGGAGAATGAGTTTTGGAATTTAAAGCAGAGAGGGTGACCCATTAAAGAACACATCTGAGAGTTGAGAAGAATCATGGGAAAGCTACCATCCTGGCCAGAGGAGCTATTAGTCCATTTTTTCAGAGAGAGCCTAGATAAGCAAATGCAAAGAAGAGCAACCAGGATGATTAGGGGACTGGAGACTAAAACATATGAAGAACGGTTACAGGAACTGGGCTTGGCTAG
>JANHFL010000903.1:31346-42449 GCA_032468155.1 Oxyrhabdium leporinum
GGGGGGGGGGGGGGGGGGTGGAGGGGACGGGGCCAGCCAGGAGTGGGATTTGGGGGTTCAGCGATCCCCGCAGAATCTTCGCTTAAGGGTCTGCCTGAACCCCCGTGAACCCCCAGCTGCCCGCCCCTGGGTTTAAGTGATCATCCACTGGGACTAAGTGATCATCCACTGGGACTCCATCTCACAGTTACTGTTTTTGAGCCAGGTTTTTGCTTAATCTGTACTTGTACTTTTGGGTTTTCCTGCCCAGGTATAAAACCTTGCTTTTCTTCACATTTAATTTCATTTTGTTGGATAGGGCCCATTGTTCAGTCAACAAATCAGATACTATTTCTCTTGTCAGCTTCCACAATGCTGGATTTGATGTAATACTTTGAGTCCCAATATGCCAAAAAAGCTACATGTCTCAACATCTGTAATGGGTGGGAAAATCACATCCTCTTTTCTGTAAATGCTAAATGCCCAAAGAGTATGAAGAGTGCTGATTACTGATCTACTTCTACTTGCTTTGAGCTTTTGAAAATAAAGTTGAGTAAGAGACCCAATCTATTTCCTCATCACAACACAAATGTGACAATTCTCTTTAACAGGGATGTGTTTGTAACTCTAATATTCCTTGGTGAAAATACTCTACTCATAGAAGAAGAAGAAAAATAAATGAAACCTCAGCAGATAATAATTTATCTTTGAATTCAATTCTCAAATAATTAACACCTGCCCTTTGGGCTATGGACAAAGGGATTTCATATTCATTTTGTTGAGATTGATTTGAGATCAACCAGGCAAAGCTGTTTGACAAGTCCCCCCCTCAACTTTGTTCTGCAGTGGAAGTGATTCTGCTATCTGCCTAATCAATTGTGCAGGCAAAATGAATTTTATCATAATTCTGTCAACAATAGGCTAACTTGTTCTAAATTATTCGTTCAGCAAAATAAATTAACTTGAAATCCTTTTGTCTACAGAACAGATTTAAGCATTTAGGGCATTCTTGTAAATAGCCTCCACTGTTAGTTTAGCATATGCAATACATGCCTTAACTGATCTTCAGTCTTTCTGAGTGGAAAGGCTTTAGAAAGGATGCAGGCCCAAGCAAAGGTAGCTCATCCAAAATAATGAATGAGAGCAATTAGCAGCTGGACCTTGCGAATGTATCTGTTTCCCCCTCAGCGCCCACTTCTTTTTTATTTAATCACAGGCAATTGGCAAGCAAAGCTTGACATGGGTTATAATTGTAGCATTCCCTGGCAGATCAGCCTGTCAGTCATTCAAACAGGCATACTTGATCCTCCGAGTACAAGCCTGACAAAGACAAAGCTGAGCATGAAAGAACAGCTTAATGAGGGACTGTCATGCAAATGTCCTTGTGAGCTTTATGTTAAGGTAAAAAAACTAAACAAACACATTTCTCTCCTTTTAAATCACTTCCATATTGAAATAGGTTTTGGGCAGGATTTGTTTTTAAGATTTTTTAAAATTTATTTTTTACAAAAAACCCAACCTGGTCCACAGAGATGCAGACACCCTTCAGCTGTAGTAACCTGCATCGTTCACATGAAATCTTTCTGTGCTGCAAACTCCTCAGAAAGAAAGGACAGGCCCTGAAGATAGAAACTTAAGAGACAAGGTAGAGAGTGATGTCATCAGGAAGAAATCATTCATTGAATAGAAGTTCAATGGATTTCAGCCAGTTCTTTCATCAAAGGTGTATGATAGCTTATTCAGTTTTATCCATGTAAAAATCCATAGCTGAAATGATGTAAGACCAATATTCAGCACGATCTATAGTGATACCTGTTCAGATTAATATTATATAAAATTACTAACTTTATCTCTAAAATATTGAAATAAGCTTATTTATTTGTCACATTTCTATAGCTGCCCATCTCACAATAAAGTGATTCCAGGCAGCTTACAATAAAAACAATCATGAAATCCAAATGTTAAAAACCAGAATTAAAAGACCTCAACAATATTATTAATATCACAATGGTGGAGAGAATTGATGTAAAAAACAATGCATCCATTTCATCAAATTGTCCTTGCCCTCAAATCCGCAGGCCTGCTGAGACAGCTGTGTTTTAAGAGACTTCTGGAAGGATGTCAAGGATGAGACCTTGAAGAAGACAATGTTTCCACAGGACAGGTGCCACAGATGAAACTTTTTTGCAGACCTCTTCTGATGAACCTGATGGGAAAGGCAGACATAATTAGGTGGAGATGGTCCTTCACATAATCTGACCCCATGCCACGTAGGACTTTAAAGGTCAAAATGGGCAACTTGAATTGTAACTATAAGCAAACTGACAACCAATGCAGCTCGTAGATCAGTGGTGTAATGAATGCTATTCTAAGGCACACATCATTGCCTACTTTGCTACTTTTTGCTGAAGCTTCTGAATACTCTTCAAAAGCAGCCTCACATAGGGTGCATTATAGTAGTTCTTTATGGGACTATGCATGAGCAATTGTGAACAAAATATCTCAGTCCAGGAATGGGTGCAACTGATGCACAATACAAACTGTACAAAAGCCCTGCTAGTTACCTACTCTTTAAATAGGAGTCATGAATCTAGGAGGAAGCCCAAGTTGTGCACTTGGATCTATTTAGGGTAGTGCAATCTCATACAGTACCCAAGGTGGCATACTCAGAACCACAGGGCCCCAAAACCCAGAGCCACTCAGTCTTGCTAGGGTTCAGCTGAAACCTGTTGTTCCCCATCTAGGCTACCAGACACAGAATGGGACATCAATAGCATTGCTTAAGTTGCCAAGAAAGTTATAGATGGGTATCATCAGTATACTTATAATGCATTGTCTTATGGTGACATATTCTCATCCAGTGGCTTCACATAGATGTTGAATAAGAAAGGGGAAAGCACTGAGGGAAGAACATTTCAAATAATCTAGAGTCAATACAAGTATGTTCACTGTGAGGCAGAAAAGGCTAAAGTAATTAAATCCATGCTTTAAAAATATCTTCTTGACTACTTTCATTCCTTTGGGAACAGATATTTAGATAATATTGTGTAACTTATTTAAATGGTTCTGTTTTATGGTATCCCTTATGAAGAAATTGTCAAAAAGTATTGGGGTTGTATACAATGCAAGATTTCCTGCCAGCTCTTGAGTTAGCATCATCTCTCCTTCCTTCCTTTCTATCTGCACTGAGAGTAACCAGTTCCCCATTCAGGAAGAGGGATTAAAAGCTCATGTTTCCAAATATGCATGTGAATGTATATGTACATATACACACATAACCCCCTTCCTTCCAATACCTATTTTAAAAATCTCAAAAACAGTTTACAACAAAGGAGGAAATCCTTAGAGAACTAGTAGGTTTTATTGCTACAGAAATAGATGATTACAAATATATATCTTGTTATTGTATGTTTCCTTTTTGGTCAGTAATGGTGGAGAGATGGGCAGATTTAACTGAAAATTTCCAATTTCTGACTATTGTTTCTTTCTTTTCATTTTTAAAGGTTCTCTGAAATTAGATTTTAAGCAAGTTGGAGTTACCAGTTTGCACGGCAAAAATCCAGTTGACTACTAAATGTCAGGAAAGGGATTTAGAATAGTTATAGGGCCAGCCAACACAAATAAGATGACTCTATAATATAAGCCCATAATCAATAAAAATACAGGTGCAAAATAACACATTCTATTAGAAATCAACCAAGACAATAAAACAATGACCATAATTAAAAGATACTATATAATTCATCCAACTGAGAATATTGATTTTCGACTCAAGTCCCTGGACTAAGCCATGTCTTAGCTAACTTTCTAAAGGCCTCCATATTTTGGGCCAATCACCTGTTAGGAAGGCCAGGAGCCATCTACAAGCAGCCATGACTCCTGGGTCCATCAAGGTGAGATTGTTTCAGCAAAGGGATTCAGACCTGGACCCTCTCTGTTGGAATATTTGGAAGAAGATAATCCCACAAATACAGAAGACATTCTTCATAGCTGTCTTGGTTTCTGTAGCTCAGATCTGGTAACCCTGGATTTGTACAGGTAGAGTTTATTATCTATGTGAGCACTAGAATTCCCACTACAGGAATGCTGAATGTGGCAGTAATCAGCTGCCACCTTGCATTAAGCAGCAGTAAAACAAGCAGGGGGAAAGGCAGGAGAAAGAGAAGTTGAATTTAAACACTACAGGTTTGAAGTCACAGCTGTACCCCAGGTTTGTCAGAGGGCAATCCAATGTGCTTCGTGGTTTCAGTTTAGCATGTCATAAGCATTTCTAACCAGCAATACCACATCAAATGCTGGCAAGTTTCAGCCAGTTTCAAGCCTACTAAAGGGTGCCTGATAGTTTAAGCAGCCTAGTGATCAACCACATATGAAGGAAATTGCATGTCACAAGCTATCAGGGGAGATGTAAAATTGTTCAGTTCCTCATCAGTGATGTCATACTCATTATCACACAATTGTTGAAAAATGAAAAGTGTTTGTATTCCCAATGTGATGGGACTCTTGCATGCACCTACACACACCATTTCCCATCTGCAAGGCAGATGAGCTCTGGGCACTTGTAGTGAGATCCAGAAAGGTCAGCTTGCTGGTCACCCACCTCCCTTCTGCAGGCTGGCATGGTTTATTCCACTGGGAATAGGATTTGCTCTGCTGCTCAAAGCAGCATTTGGCAGCTAGATTTAATTTGATTTTAATTTTAATAGTGTCCTTGATGTAATTTCACTCTGGAAAGCTTGGGGTATGCAAATTGTTTGTAGGACAGCCAAGGGCCATTAACAGGAAAAAGTGCCCATAGAAAAAAATGACCTCTAGCTTGGAGTCAGCCTTAGCTTTACCACTTTCCAAAGTTAAAGACAATATTTCATGATTATATAGAATTTAATTATAACAAAGCGCCATTTTTGTACTTCTAACATATTCATATGGAAGTATGGACATCACTGTTGAAATAAATATATGGCTATCAGATATGGGTGACCACCAGGCTGGAGCAAATAGAGATAATAAAGAAAACCTGGACTCCTGATTGTGTGGATTTTTAGCCCAGATGTAGTAGTCCTACTGAGGGTTACAAAAATTAGCTTAATGTTAATTTAATACTGTTTGCTTTTGTTTGTATTTATGAATCATATGCAAACTTATTCATGTGGTCTGGTCTGATAAACTTTATTCAAAGAAAATTGTATATACACACATACAGAGTAGATTGATAAAGAGTCCTAAGGAAAAAATCTTTTGATTCAAAAACATTCTGATCTCAAGATACTTAGGAATTCCTCACAGAATGAAAGGGGATATCATTAAATGAAAACACATATAGAAATGATCATCACTGTGTGTATGAGAAAAGGAGGAGAAATAGTGATCCATTATTGGGCCTGAGGTAGCATAACATATTCATGAATTCCAAGGCAATGTATAATATTTTTCTCTATTGCTTAGCTAATAAATCATTGCTTCGTTACAAAGGATGAGAGAGCAGCAGCCTTGTGGGAAGTGGCTGTGGCCAGCTGAACAACAGACTTGGGAACAATTCTGTCTCTGACCATCTTTTCTTTTGGAAAAAAAAAAAGGACAGGGAGCAGAAGGAAGTCTGGGCTTGTGGAAACAGCTAAGCTTTGCTGGCCATCCTAGCAGGAGATAAGTATCCCTGATGGATTGAGGTTGTAGGTCTTTGCTTGGCTTCATTTTCATTATCCTTCCTTGACAGCCAGCAGAATGTCTATTAACAAGTGTAAAAGAGGTAATGAAACAGCCATGCAAACCATACTGGCCTTGCACTAGTTGGACTATCTGAACAATCTATGAAAAATGAACACCTGCACTGACATTTAGAGCTATCCAATCTATCAAACAGATCCTTCAAGGGTCATTGCTCTTCAGAAAAGCATAACAGGTTTTAGGAAGGGGTTGGGGGGGATTTTTTATTTTATTTTTTTAAGATTCAGTCCTTATTTGCCTGACCTCTATCTGGCTCCTTTTCATCATAAGAGTCTTTTCTGCCCCCGCTTTTACTTCCCATACTCTCTTCTGAAAACAAATCTCTCTGACTCTCCGTTGCCTGCACTAACTCATTCTTCATTGTTTCTTATTAGTCCCATAAAGAACCAGCCATTGAAAAAGGTGAAAATGCTCTCCTTCAGATAAACTGCTTCAAATGGAAGTATAGTAAGAATGCTACCTGCTACTTAACATAGCATCCACTGAGGTCTCAGAGAAAGGAAAGGCCATCTTCCATGTAGGGCAGGCTAAGGAAATGAATTTTGAGGAAATGTTTTTAGGGATGAGCAGAATGTAACCTGGGCTGAAAGAATATAAATAAATATTGTACTCAAAAAATCAATTCAGGGTTTTTTTTTATCAATGAGCCAAAACAAAACAACCACTCAACCTTCCCTCCCAAAAATATTCCAAATGGGAAAAATTTAAATATCAACAATGTAAAAAATAAGGCCTAAAGAGATCTGTAGAAGTGTATCACTCAGTAGACATTTCATCATCTGTTTGCGGATATTGATTGCTCTTGTGCAAAACTATGTAACAATATAGATTACAATCTAATAAAACAAAGGGAAGGTGAAGTATTTTCATCTACCATTATAAAAGGAATAGTGTAGCAATACATGAAGGATGGATTCAACAGTGCTGAGACATATTTGGAGACATACAGGAACTCCAAAATACTTCCCAATAAAATTTTTTAAGGCTAAGATGTTAAATCTAACTATAAAGAAAAATCTTTATTGGAATAGTGAAGTGATGGAATATAACCAGCCAATCATCACCTATGGTGCTCTATTCATTCTCAGATGTACTCTGAGATCAATTTTTTTGGGGGTATTCAATATCTAAAATCCTTTCTCTAATTATTTTCTTGGCCTGAAAGAACACAAATAGCTGTAGAACATCTACAGAGAAGCTTTATGATGAACATTTTCCAAAACTATGAGGACCAATGTTTAAATCAAAAAGATAATCAAGCAGAGGATTTGTGAGCATCTAGAAATGAACAAAACACGAAGGAAGTAATTACTAGAAGTCAGGATGGATTTGTTTAAAACAGAACATGCCAGATAAATCTTATTGTCTTTTTTAATAAAGTTAATTAGTAGACCAGTGAAGAGCTATAGACATAATATACTTAGACTTCAGTAAGGCATTTGACAAAGTAGACAACAGCATACTCCTTGCTGTTGTCTAAGATAGAACAATGTGGGATAGACAGTACTACCACCAGATGGATTTGAAATTGACTACGCTCAGTCCGTGTAGTCCTCAATGGAAGTACATCTACATGGATGGAAGCATACAGTGGGTACCTCAATATTGTATCTAGGGCCCAGTAATCTTCAATGTCCTAATAAACAATCTAGATGAGGTAATAGAAAGGGAAATCATCAAATTTACAGATGACACCAACACTTTGGAAGACAGGCTTGAGATCCAGAAGGATCTTGACAACCTTGAACACTTATCTAACAAGATGCAGTTCAGTGGTGAGAAAAGTAAGGTCCTGTACTTATGCAGGAAAAAAACAAGTATATAAGTATAGAATAGATGGTATCTGGCTCAACAGTAGTAACTGTGAGAGAGATCTAGGTGTCCTAATGGGCCATCACAAGTATGAGCCAGCAATATGCTACAGCTACCAAAAAAAGCCAATACTGTCTTGAGCTGCTTCAACAGAAAGATAGCATCAAGTTGTTAAGAAGTGATAATACTGCTTTATACTGGGCTGGTAAGACCACACTTGGAATGCTACATCCAGTTCAGGTTATCATAATGCAAAAAAATATTTTGATCCCTGGAAAATGTTCAGAAAAGAGCAATAAAGTTGATAAAGGGTCTGGAAGCTAAATCATATTATGAATTGTTGAAGGAAATAGATAGGTTGTCTAGCCTATTGAAGAGAAGGATTAGTGGAGGGGGACATAATAACTGTCGTCTAGTGTTTTGAGGTGCTGTCACAGAGAAGAGGAGATTCTTTTTCTCCAAAGCATCTGGGGGGCAGGACAAGAAGTGATGGATGGAAGCTTGTTAAAGAGAGATCAAACTTAGAAGTGAGGAGAAACTTTCTGACAGTGAGAACAATTAATCAATGGAATAGCATGCCTCCTGGAGTTGTGGGTGTTCCATCACTGAAGGTTTTCAAGAAACGGTTGGACAGTCATTGGCCCGGGATGCTATAAAGCTCCTGTCTTGAGCAGGAGATTGGAATAGAAGACCTCTGAAGTCCCTTCCAGCCCTATGATTCTATGTTCTATGCTCATACTCAATCCAGCAGCATCCTCAGGAGAAGTAAAAAAAGAAATTAGGATTGCATTTATTCATTCATTTAAGGAGTTTAAAAGGCTTCCCAACTCACAGTTTATGACTATAATGGGTATGCCCCAATTTAAAAAAACAACAATCAAAATAAAACTAATGTAAGAAAGCATCACCACAAACTTATCCAAGGATGGGCAAGCACTTGTTCTCCCAGCAGAACTGGCTCGATTATCATCCTGACCCGATGCACAGAAGAAAGGTCATGGCTCTTCCATTACTATAGGTTTGGAACATCTACACCTCAAAGGGGATCTTTTTCTAAAGAATAAGCACCAGCAACAAAAAATTCTATATCCCATCAGATGACACTGGCTCAGAGGGGACCTGGAGCATGTCCAACCTGTGCAACCTAGCGGGACAGGCAAAAGACAATGGTGGTCACAATAGCATAAAGCCCCGCCCCTTTGTACATTCATGTGTCACATGTATCAAAGGCTCAGGACTTCAATCATGCTGCTATGACCACCAATTAAACCTTTTTTAACCTACCCGCCCTCCCCTTGCAGATGTCTCTATCTCAGTCTTCAATTTCAATGACCCTAATACTGAAATACTACATCGAGATATTTAAAACTTATTTGCTTTATCTCCTACTTTTCTATTATTAAACTTAGCTTTCTATTTTTTTTTAGGAAAAGCTATCATTTTAGTCTTTTGAAAATTAATTACCAGCTAATTTTTCTAATGGCATTGCCCTAGGTTTGTGAGGTCTCATCTAAGGCTAGCTGGAATCCTCATGATAATAGCTGCATCATCTGTATACACCAGGAGCGGATATTTGCATCCTCTATTTTGAAGGGCAGAAATTCAAATCTGAACCTTTCTTTGCAGGTTGAACAAGAAAGGCACTAAAATGCAACTCTATGTGGCTCCCCGATTTATACAGAAATGATCTGAAAATGAATCATATTACTCTGATTCTGATGTTTTCCTATGTTTTTTGAATAACACGAGATACACATCAAACTCAATATCCCTGAGTTTATCCCATAAATGAGGTTTCAAAGCCAGATGCTTACTTAAAATGGCTAAAGAGGTGGTATGAATTTTCATTGACCTGTCCAGATACAATGTGCCAAAATAAAGGGATTTTGCTTACAATAGGCATTACTGCTCTTTCAGTTAAGTCTAATTGCCAAAATGGGGTGGTTCTGGTTTTCATCTTTCACTAGTTTAGATCTTTTTGTAACCAAAGATGCATTTAATTACTAAGGGGAGGAGGGAGGAACACTGGTTTGGTTAATGATGGTTCCTAGACATTTTTAAAGTTTTGATGGGATTGTATGTGTATTGACAGCAGGTGGTTGGGTGGGGAACAGAGTCCTTATGCATTTTAAAAATATATTTCGCCTATTTTAAGTTACAGTTGACATGATCAGAATGGGACATTTAGTCGTCCACCATTGGTCGCACCCCCTTTGCCCTCAGCCACCCGCCTCAGCCAATTCATAGCCAGCTTTCCTCCTATGCTGCCCCTCCCCCAGTAATTCTCCATGGCCTCTCCATCCCTCACCCTTTGTCCCTGCCATTCGCCCAGGCATTTTTTGATCCAGTCCTTTGGCTGCACGGGACAAGAAGCAGCCAGCCAATTGGGAGCAGGGTCAGTGAGCGATCTGTGGCAGACTGTGGGAGGACAGTATACTATCATGGTGGCCGCTGGGGGTGGGGTTTCACCAGACAACTGGTGGAAGTGGCATGCAGAAGCAATCTTGGGGATATGTATGAGGTGTGCTGGGCAACTGGTGGCAGTGGCAGCGGCATGCAAAAGCGATCAGAGGGGTGTGGCAGGCAAGCAGCAGAGGTTTTTGAGCAATAACTATAGGTTGGAAGCTTGAGATTCAGCTCTGGTCATCTTCTGGAGACAGAACTGAGCTAGGAGAGCTTTCCTACAGTTAAAATGGGGCAAGCCATTGCTGCTGCATCTGGGGATCTCTGTGGCACCCATGCAGCTGAGGGAGAGCAAAGACAGGCAGGCAGTATGGCATGGCAGGCTTCGGCCTAATTTTCTACCCACAAACAATTCAGAGGCTTCATTTAGATCTCCACCACCACCACTCGCGCGCACAGCAGAAGGAGTAAAATGCAGCTGCTTATCTGCTCCAGGGAAGCACAGAGCTGCAAACCTGTCCTGTGGGAAACCCTGTGCCATGGGTCCTTTTGCAGAGGTATAAAATCCAGATAGTGGGGACAAGACAGGAGCAAAGAGGTCCCTTGGTCCATTGTAGCTCTCCATTCTTGAGATCAACTCCCTGAGTCTATTTCCAGTCACCTCTTCTTCGCCCAGGAAAATTTCTCTTGGATATTTCTCTAGTCTAGCAGGACAAGCTGCTGTGAGGAAGGAAGGACATGTTTGCCTCCCTCCCTCCCATGTCATCCGGATTTTATACCTCTGCGAAAGGACCCATTGTGCTGGGTTTCCCATAGGACAGGCTAGTAGCTCTGTGCTTCCTTGGAGCAGATAAGCAGCTGCATTTTACTCTCGCTGCTGTGTGTGAGAGTGGTACGGGGTACATGTGATCTAAATGAAGCCTCTGAATTGTTTCTGGGTAGAAAATTAGACCGAAGCCTGCCCTGCCTGCCTGCCTGCCTGCCCACCCGCGGCTTTGCTCTCCCTTAGCTGCACGGGCACCACACGGATCCCCAAATACAGCAGCAATGGCTTGCTCCATTTTAATGGTTGGATTGCTGTCCTAACTCAGTTGTGTCTCCAGAAGACAAGGCTGGAGCTGCATCTAAAGCTTCCAACCTGTAGTTATTGCTGAAAACCCTCTGCTGCTTGGTCTATGCCCCCCC
>JANHFL010000903.1:47736-76161 GCA_032468155.1 Oxyrhabdium leporinum
ATTTGAACCGCTAGATTGAATCAGCAGAAGTGGCCTGCAGTTCAACACTCTAACCACTGCGCCACCTAGGCTCTATATCCCATTCCAAGCACCACAACTCAAAAAGAAAAGTAATAATTTTGAGTGAGTTCAAAGGATATCTACTGGGGAAAGTTTTTGAAATTAGGCATAAAGAATGATTAAAGGATCTGAATTTTTTACCTTAATGACAGCTGAGTGGTATTATGAGCAAAAAGCAGTGGCAGAGCATCAGGGAAGAGAAAGAGAGCCAATAACAGCACAGGGCAGGACATCAGCTAGAGCCTGAGAGCACCACAGAGAGCAACGGGGGAAAGCGAGGTAATGAGATAAAGGAAGACCAACTCAAAAACCAAATAGGAGAGATAGGAAGCATACCCAGAGTCAGACATAAAGACCTCAAGTGCCTATGTACAAATGCACAAATTTGGGGAACAAACAGAGTGAACTTGAACTATTAATACATGAAGATAGATATGATATAGTTGGAATTACAAAACTTGGTGGGATGAAACCCATAACTGGAACATACCGATAGAAGGATACAAACTGTTCAAAAAACCCAGACCCCATAAAAGAAGAGATGGAGTTGCACTGTATGTAAAGGACCACTACTTTGCTACAGAAATGCACGGAACCAAAGATGGAAACCTCCTAGAATGCATATGGATCAATATAAAAGAAAAAAAGAATGACATTGCCATAGGTGTATACTACAGACCATCCAACCAAGCAGAAAAAATAGATGTACTTTTGCCAAACCAACTAACAAGTATATGTAGGAAACACACAACAATAATAATCGGGGACTTCAATTAGCCTGACATCAATTGGAACACTGATTCCGCACCAAGTGAGGAATCGAATAGGCTCCTGATCAACCTAGTTGACAACTTTGTTGTCCAAAAGGTAGATGAGGGAATGAGAGGAGAACCATACTAGACTTAATTCTTACAAACAGAGAAGAAGTGATAGAGGGAGTTGATACCGCAGGAACCTTGGGTGAGAGTGACCATGTCATACAAGACATAACGTAAACACAAGCTATAGAACACAATGATACCAGAGTCCTATTTTTAAAAAGCTGACTTTAACAAACTCAGAGAGAACTTGGAAAAGATTCCTTGGATGAAAATCATTAAGGGGGAAAACAACTCAAGAAGCTTGGGAAACTCTGAAAAATATGATCATAAAAGCCTACTCAAGCACATTACCACTGAAAAAGAAAAACAAGAAATCCAAGAAGAAATCTGCATGGCTGCACAAAGATCTCTCTGACAAATTGAAAGACAAAAAGGACATGTACAAAAAGTGGACAGAAGGACACATAACTAAGGCAGAATATCACCAGATAGCCAGGATCTGCAAAGACGAAGTCCAGAAAGCAAAGGTTCAGAATGAACAAAGACTTGCAACAAAAGTCAAAGATAATAAAGTTCACATTTGTCTCTACTGACATGGAAAACATATGCTATGTACACAATTATTAAGCAAGTGAGTATTTTGTTCACATCATCATTTTTATGCATATTTTCCACCTCCAAGCTGTATAAACTTGAGTGCTTAGTGGATATAAGCACATCAGATGATGTGTATTTGTGTAATGAGGGAGGGTGTGGCCTAAGAAGACCTTATATCAAGGTGTGCATAATCATTAGGCAGCTTCTGTCCCTCAGGCAAAATGGGCCAAAAAAGATTTAACTGATTCTGAAAAGTCAAAAATTGTAAAAATTCTTTCAGAGGGATGCAGCACTTTTGAAATTGCTAAGATATTGGGATCTGATCACAGAAGCATCAAAAGTTTTGTTCCAAATAAAAAACCAGAATGGTTGCAGAAAGATTTCTCTGATAAACTGAAAGACAAAAAGAATAAGTACAAAACATGGAAAGAGGAGCACATAACTAATATCAACAGATAGCCCGAATCTGCAAAGATGAAGTCAGGAAAGCAAAGGCTCAGAATGAACAAAGACTTGCAAAAAAAGTCAAAGATAATAATAAAGTTTCTTTTAACATATAAATAAGAAAAAAAATCAAGGAAACAGTTGGTCCACTAAAGAGAGAAGATGGCAAGGACGTAACAGGCAGCAGAGAGAAAGCAGAGCGGCTTAACTCATTTTTTGCATCAGTCTTCATGCAAAAAGAAACTACAGCCCAACGTACCAAAAACATAACTAAAAAAGACAGACTAGAAATAAGGAGGAAAATGGTAAGATAACACCTGTCTTATCTTGATGAATACAAATCACCGGGACCTGATGGATTACATCCCAGACTTCTGAAGGAGCTGGCAGATGTCATCTCAGAATAACTGTACCATATCTTTCAAAATCCTGGAGCACCGGGGAACTACGAGAGAGCTGACAGTGTTCCCATTTTCAAAAAAGGAAAAAAAAACCAGACCCAGGAAACTACAGACCAATCAGCCTAACATCAATACCCGGGAAGATACTGGAAAAGATAATAAAAAACCAGATCTGCCAACATCTAGAAATGAATAAAGTAATAACTAGAAGTCAGCATGGATTTGTTAAAAACTGATCATGCCAAACAAATCTTATTTCAATCTTCAACATAGTGACTAAATTAGTAGACCAGCAAAATACTGTAGACATAGTATATTCAGATTTCAGTAAGGCATTCAAAAAATAGTACTTCTTGGTAAGTGAAAAAGAAGTGGGATAGACAGCATCATAAATGACTTAGATGAGGGAACAGAAGGGGAACTTACCAAATTTGCAGATGATACTAAGCTGGCACGAATAGCCAACAGCCCAGCCTAGATGATAGGCTCAAAATCCAGATGGATCTTGACAGATTTGAACACTGGGCCCTGTCTAACAAAATGAAATTCAATGTAGAGAAATGTCCTACACTTAGGCAAGAAAAAGCCATCTGAAGGTATGATACCCAGATACCACACTGTTCACACAATGATATGTTTGTATAAAAATTTAAAAATATAAAATTTTACAAAAAAACCAACAACAAGCAGAACAATAGGTGACATCCTCAGAGGAGGGAGACGCAACGGTGAAAGGGAGGTTCCAGTCGGGCCCCTACAACAGCGAGGATGACGGGTCAGAGGACCCAATGGTAAGCGACTTCATCCGATCCCTATTACCATAGTGAGTCCCAACTTGGCACAGTGTGGGAGGTATGGTGCCCTGATTGACTTGGGGTGTGCCCGGTGTCTCATCAGCCAGGCTGTAGTTGGGGCGTGAGGGATGCAGGTGAGAAAATTGGCCAAGCCTGTTTGGTTCAAGCAAGTGGACAGCTCGTTACTGGTGGGGGGGGCCCTCTGGCTACCCACATCACCGAGCCAGTACGATTGGAAATGGGAGAGCATTGGGAGGTTATTAGATTCATCGTGGTAGCAATGATGACTGAATCTGTGATACTAGGGCTGGCATGGTTGGATAAGTGGGGACCCACGATATGGTGGGTGGCTATAGGAAGCTGAGGATAGGGATGGGATCCATACCTCCCCCTCATGAATCAGCCCGGAGGGATCGATATCGACCTGGGGGGTAAATCCAGAGAGTGGAGGCCCGTTCCTTTTCCCAAGGCCTATGCAGACCTAGCAGAGGTGTTTAGTGAGAAAGAGTGTGAGTCCCTACCCCCTCATCGTCCAACGGATTGTGCAATTGAACTGATATCCGGAGCCAAATTACCGAAGCCAAAGATGTATTCGATGACGCCCAAGGAGATGGGTGAACTATGACGTTACATCGATAAGAACCTGGCTAGGGGTTTTATCCAGCCGGCTCGTTTGCAGATTGCAGCTCCCATGTTATTCAGGGAGAAAAAAGACGGGACTCTGAGCTTGTGTGTCAATTTTAGGGGAATTAACAGCATGTGCATTGAGAACATGTACCCCCTTCCCCTCATAAAAGACATGCTTGCCCACTTGGCGAAGAGGTGTGTGTTCACCAAATTGGATCTACGGGAGGCTTACTACTGGGTCTGTATTAAACTGGGGGATGAGTGGAAGACGGCATTCAACTGTCCACTGGGTAGCTACCAATTTCGGTGATGCCGTTCGGGTTACAGGGAACCCCCGCTGTGTTCATGCAGCTGATTAATGACGTGTTACATGAACACTTGTATTCTGGGGTCCTGGTATATCTGGGCGATATTCTTATCTATTCCACCACCATGGAAGAGCACACCCAACTGGTACGACAAGTATTAAACAAGTTGCTGATGGCGAAGCTCTACATGATGCTGTCGAAATGTGAGTTTCACCGGACCTGGCTGGACTACTTGGGGTACCGCATATCCAAGAGTGGAGATGGATCCCCATAAAGTGCAAGTCATCCTGGAGTGGCAAGCGCCAAAAACGCGGAAACAATTACAGAGTTTCCTCTGTCACGGATGCCCCAATACAACAGTCAACGGGAGGAGGTGATCCATGCCATCATTCCCCCTTCTCAACAAGCTGCACATATGACAGTCAGAGGACCGAGGAGGGAGGAGGTGATCCATGCCATCATTCCCCCTTCTCAACAAGCTGCACAGATGACAGTCAGAGGACCGAGGAGGGGCCTATTACACAATCTACAGGCTGCATTGTCCACTGACCCCTGGTACCATGTGAACCAACAAGTATTCACACACAGGGACGGTTTTGTGTGGAAGGGTAGCAAATTATACATTCCACAGGTACTGAGACCCAAAGTGTTACAACAGTGCGATGTTAAACAAGCCAGCCATTTTGGGTTCCTAAAAACTGTACACCTTACCAAATGCCAGTTCTGGTGGCCCCAAATGAAGGTTGAAATAGAGGAGTATGTGAAAAGCTGTCCAATCTGTGCAGCTATGAAACATCAGCCAGGAAAATCTCCAGGGCTCCTGCAGTCTGTGGCTGATCCATCCCGGCCATGGAAGGATATCGCCATGGATTTTATTGTGGAACTGCCAGACAGTAAAGGGCACACAGTGATATGGATGGTCATTGAGCTTTTCCCAAACAAGCCCATTTTGCGCCTTGTGTTGGACTGCCATCAGCGAGACACCTAGCGAGGCTGTGTCACATGTCTACCATCTCCATGGAGTACCACGATGTATTATCTCAGACCGTGGAGTACAGCTCACTGCCAAGTTCTGGCGAGAGTTCATCTGCCTCAAAAGTTCCTCTCAGAGGTTGAGTTCAGTGTTCCTCCCCAGCACCAATGGGGCAACAGAGAGAAAATGCCATGGTAGAACGATACCTGAGCAAACGTTACCTATCAGCAAATGGATTGGGCAGATCTCCTTCCATTTGCAGAGATGGCGTACAATAATGTGGTGCACAGCAGCACTGGCCTCACACCCCTTTTCAATGGTTAATGGAGTGGATTTCGTACCCATTCCTGAGTGGCCTCAGGACCCTTCTCACCCCAATGCCCCAAGTGAATGGGCACAGAAAATACAGGACATCTGGGGCATTGTAAAGGTGGTGTTAAGAAAAGCGGCTGAGATCCATAAAGCACAGGCCAACAAGAAACAGGCCCCTCACAAATCATTCCGGATGTAACTATCAACTAAGTACCTCAAGTTAAAAGTATCGTGCAAGAAACTAGCCCCAAAATACCTGGGCCCGTTCCAAATTGTTCGGGTAATCAATCCTGTTACTGCAGAGTTAAAACTCCCATCCTTGCTGGACAGGGTTCATCCCGTGTTCCATAGCAGCCTCCTGAAACCTGTGGAAGATTCCAACATTTGGCCCTTTCCCTCCTTTCCGGGTCCAGCAAAGGGGGACCGGTATGAAATAGATCAGATATTGGACTCCCAGCTCCATAGCTACAATACCAGGTACAGTGGAAAGGCTACCCCTCCGCTGATGCATCATGGGTGGCAGAACAGGATGTAATGGCTCCAAGGCTGATTAGGAAATTCCATTGGAAATACCTGCACAAGCCAAAAGGGGGAGGGTACAGGCTGTGTTGCTATAACTCTGTCTCCTGTCTTCCAGGTGCAGCCCTGGTAGAGGGGAGCCACCTGTCGAGCCCTAATCTGGGGCTTGCCATACCTGAGGGGGTGGGGACCCGAACACAAACCAGCAAGGTAGCCACACGAAGCTGATGTATCCAAGGGAGTGACGGGAGTTTCGGGTAAGGCCACAGCTGCAGCAGCAGGACTTCCAGGTACTGCGTTTCACCGTCGCTCGTCAGCTGGCCACTCAACAGCTGATGGCTTTCGGACCGAGCCTCCAGTAAGGAGGAAAGGCTGGTGCGGGAAGTCTGGGACAGCTGGGCTGTGCTGGTCAGCTGATCGCTCGTCAGTTGGCTGCTTGGATGGACAGAACGAGACTCCTGTTGCTGCTAACGATACGAGAAGCTGGAACATAGCTACAGAAGGGGGGAAATGAACCACGGTTGCTAGACGGCAGGGAAGGCTAGTACCTGATGTTGGGTGACTGGGATGGTGTGGCTAGGTGTTGGGTGACTGGGGAGGTGTGGCCGGACGGCATGAGGGTGTGGGTGTGGTGGTGGTTAGCATAATAAAATGTGCTGGGAGGCTGAAGCTTCCAGCACTGACTTTGCAAGGGACTTTGATGTTCCCCACTCACTGTGTACCAAGGCTCCAGACTGAAAATTAAAGACTGGTTACTGCTATGTTGCTGTGCTCTTTCTACTTGACATGTGTGCTGTGATTCTTCCCATGGTCCGGCCTTGGACCTTTGAGGCTTAGACCTATATACCGCTTTACAGTGCTTTACAGCTCTCTCTAAGCAGTTTAGAGTCAGCATATTTCCCCCAACAATCTGGGTCCACATTTTACCGACCTTGGAAGGATGGAAGGCTGAGTCAATCTTGAGCCGGTGGGACTTGAACTGCCAAGCTGCTGGCAATTAGCAGTCAGCAGAAGTAGCCTGTAGTACTGCACTCTAACCACTGTACCACCACAGCTTAAATTTGTTTAAATCCTCAAATAACTTTTTTCCTAGTTTTATCAGAATTGCTTGAAATAAAAATAGCAATTTCGGTAGGATATTCATTTTTGTTGTGGCTATCCTTCTGACCAACGACAACTGTAGCTCCATTTTTCCAAAACTTTAATATAGTTTTCTTCCTTAATGGTTGTACATCTTGCTGTTAGCCAAATTCCCAAGTATTTACTTTTTTAGTTATCTGCATGTCTATCTTTTCCATCAGTTCATTTTTCTGTTTGTTTGTAAGATACTTTGTCAATATCTTAGTCTTTTCCTTGTTTATTTTTAGTCCTGCCACCTCACCAAACTCTTCTATTCTTTTTATTAATGTGGGTCCTGTTTCTAGGGGTTCCTCCAAAATAAATACTAAGTCGTCTGCAAATGCTTGTACTTTGTAATGTTCTTTTTTAATTTCCAAACCTTTTATTTCTGGATCTTGTCTCATCTTTCTAAGCAAGATTTCCAGTGTTAGTATGAATAATAGAGGAGATAGTAGACACCCTTGTCTTGTGCCTTTGCTTATGTTAAAGTTTTCTGTTATTTCCCCGTTTATTATCACTTTCACCATTTGTTTGGAATATATTGCTTGGATCATATTTATGAAGTTTTTGCCAAAGTCCATACCTTTCAATTGTAGTGTCATAAACTGGCAGCTCATATTATCAAAGGCTTTTTGTGCATCCAAGAAGATCAGCGCTAGCTGTTTTTCAGAATGGTCATCGTAGTATTCCAATACGTTCAAAATAATCCTCATATTATTTCTCAGTTGTCTTTTAGTTAGGAAACCATTCTGGTCAGGATATATAAATTCATTTAAAAATCTTTTTAATATCTCTGAATATCTCTTCGTTTGATATTAATGTAATATATGCTTCTGTCCATGTTTTGGGGAGCTTGGCCTTTGATAGCGCTTCATTATAGACCTCCAGTATTGACAGTCCTAGTGCCTCTTGTAAATTTTTATAGAGTTCTGCCGGAAGCCCATCTGGTCCAGGTGTTTTATTGTTTTTTTTGTCTTTTAATTGCTTCTGCTATTTCCATTGTCATTATTCCTTCATTTAACATTGCTCTCACTATGTCTGGTATTTTAGGTAAACCAGCCTTTTCCAAATATTGTTTTATTGTATCTTCTGACATTTTTTTCTTGACTGTAAAATTTCCGAAAAAATTCCTGGATTATTTTCTTTTTGTCTTCATTGTGGTGATGAAGAATCCCCTTCTCATCTATCAGTTTGTATATCATTTTCTTCTCTTTCTCTTTTCTCAATTTGTACACTAGCCATCTACCTGGCTTATTTGCATTTTTAAAAAAACAACATTTCTCCGTTTTATTTTTTTGTGCCATTTCATCTTGTACTATTAGATACAGTTTATGTTTTATTGATCAATTTTCTCTTTTCTCTTATTTTTTTGGGGATCATTTTGCAATTCTGTCTCCAATTTCTTAAGCTCTTCCTGTAGTGTATTTTGCTGTTGTTTCCTTTTCTTACTTTTTCTTGCTATATATGTTATTGCTAACCCTTGGATGTATGCTTTTGCTGTGTCCCAAACAGTTTGCAGTGATGTTTCTTCTTTTCTATTTTCTTTGAAAAAAAATCCATTTCTTTTCCCATAATTTGTGTGAGCTCCTTGTCTTTTAAAGTAGTTTGATTCAGTGTCCATCTTGGTTTCTTCCTTTGTCCCTTCCATGTAACTTTTATGGGGTTGTGGTCTGCCCATATGTTCGTTTCTATGTCTACCTCTTGGACATCTCATTTCTGATGTCATCCACACCATGTCTATTCTCGATCATGATTGATTGATGTCTGTTCAAGTAGAATGTATACTGGGTTTTTTTTGGGTTTAGCTCTCTCCATATATCCTATAGGCCTATTCTCGTGTCATTTCAAAAAAGTGTCCTTATTTTTTTTTACTTTTTTTACTGCTTCTATAATTTATTTTGGCATCCACAATTGCGTTGAAGTCCCCTATCATACATATATTTTTGTGGTCCATTTTGGTTATCTTTTTGTGAAGTCTTTTGTAGAACTCTTCCTGCTTATTGTTTGGAATGTATATTGCAATCAAAAGAATCTGTTTCTGGTTTACTAGCACCTCCACCATTAATATTCTCCCTTCTTCATCTGCATATATTTGTTTGGCTTTTAATGATTCTGTAACATATAGTGCCACCCCTCTTTTCTTTTCATGTGCTAATGCCAAATATAGTTTCCTGATTTTGGGATATTCCAATAAGTTGCCATGTCATTTTTTAATATGCACTTCTTGAAGACAAATTATATCCAATTTTAATCTTTGTAGTTTTGTGAAGGTTTTTTTCTTTTCAAGGGGGAGTTCAATTCATTTATGTTGATAGATAACATCTTTACTTCTTCCATTGTTTTCATTTATATATAGGTCTTACCCTTCTAGTTGTTCTTATCTCTCTCTGTCCTTTTATTTTTGCACCTTCTCATTCTGCCCGCTCATTTTTCACCTTCTCTCTTTCTTCTTGATCTAGGGCTTTTTCTTCTATTTGTATTTCCTCTTGACTTTTACTTTTTATCTCCTCTCTGCTTTCCTGTTCTTCATTCACAGTAAAATGGTGTTCAAAGAATTCATGTGCTTTATCTAGTGCATCCACCCTAAATTTTTTATCTTTCCAGGTGACCAGAATTCCTTCTGGTATCAGCCATCTAAAAGTCACATTATATTTGATCAGTTGTGCTGTCAAAAATTGGTATTGTCTCCTCTGCTCTCTAACTCTCCTAGGGATCTATTTTAAGGTCACAATTCCTCTCCCTTTATACTTCAAGGGCTCATCTCTAGTTCTTTTATATATTTCATCTCTCAATGTCTTTTTAGTAAATCTCACATGCACCTCTTTTGGTAGTTTATATCTTCTTGCATAATTCATATGGATTGTAAATATTTCATCTATTTCTCTTTGTACGTCTTGTTTATTTTTCTGTAGTGCTCCAGTAAGCAGCTCTGTCATCACGTCAGCCAGGTCTTCCTCTTTCTCTTCCATGATATTCTGAAATCTCAAATAGTAGGCCGCCTTTTCCATCTCTAGAAAAATTACTGTCTCTTCTAATTCTCTATTAGCTTGTGATAGCTTTTGGTTCATTTCCTCCATTTATTTTCCTGTTTGCTCAGCTTTTATTTCTATTTTCTGTATCCTCTGTTCATTCTTCACTATCATTTGCTGAAAATTCCCTATCTTTTCATCCACGTTCCATATATCTCCCTTCATCTCCACCATTTCAATCTCGTCATGGTTTTTTGACATAGCTTCCTGACTTTTGATCATGGCTTCTTGGATTGATAGTAACATCGCTTGCATGCTCTGATGGGAACTTGTTTTCTCCAGACCTAGCATGCTTTCTATTGATCTTTGATTGGATGGGCTTGATGCTGCTGCTAATGTTGCTGATGAGGGTGTAGATGCGACTTTCTTTCCTATCATAGACATATTTGATATACTTGTCATGTCTAATATCCAGCAAAGAGCTTGTTAAGGGGGGAAAGACAAAAAGGTTATATCTACACAGAGAAAGACTATTTCCCACACCCCAAGGTGTACCTCCTTCAATTCTCTGGCATTGTATCTGTAAAAATATCTATATTCTAAAATTTATCTAAAATTTCCAATCACCACCGTTTAACAAAAAATATATCTTTAGTCTACAGTATTAACAGTCCTATCAAGTCCATTAATTACTTGTAGATCCTTTAAGGGTAGGTGCTTCCTCTATTCTTCTTCCTCCAACAGTCAAATTTATAATCTGCATAGGTCTGTCCACACTGCTATTTTAAGAATCCTTTTAAGAATTAAAATGTATAATTGACCAAGGCCCCAAAACCCATCAGGTTACTGAGCTTTCATTTCAGAGCAATACCTAGATAAAAACACAATTTCCAAGTTCACAAAGGATACTTCCCCTTCCTTTTTCACTTTTCCACAGTGCAAACTGCTCGATGTCCTCACAAATTGTCTCTGGCTATCTCAAGAGTCTTTATGAAGTCTTTATGGGTCTTTATAGATCTAGAAACAGTCACTTCCTCTTCTTACAATCTCTTCTGGTCAGTAGATGGTGCCTTTACTCTCTTTTAAATGCTTCAAAAAGTTTCTCCTTAAGCGTTCCAAATCCAATGTCAGTCCAAAAAGTACTAATCAGCCCAATGAGTACTAATAAATATATTCCTAATAATCTTCTAATATTTAAAGTTCTTTCAAGGTAGTTGGTCCGGGCTTTCCTTTAACTCAAGCTTAATTCCTTTATGGCCATTTCTCCCATTCTTTTCCAGATCTGTGAGTAGCTCTGAAAGCTTAGTTGCCACTATTTTCGGGAAGCAGATCTTGCTCCATCTTTTTTTTTTTGAGTCCCACTTTTCACAAGGTTTTTAATATTAAATCAGGATAGATTCATTTGCAGAAAGTTAGAACTTTCTCACCCAAAGCAGCCAGGTTGCTCTTTGATTTTTCCCTTCCTGTCTCTCACCAAGCTGTCATAGCTTCGGGTCGGCCATGTTGATCATCTTCTCTCCTGTCGGCTCCAAGAGGTTTCCCCTAGTTCTAGTGGGAGATTGCCTTTCTCCACGCTGTCTTCGGGGCTTCCCCCCTTTACCATCACAGTTTTAGATACAAGATGAAATGTGCACACAGATAATGATACACACATGGCCAAGTTATCTCAAAATTGTTGCTATTTGCAAAGTGATCTCTCACCCATTACCTCATCAACAGCTAAATTGCAAATAAATCAAACAATTATAGGATAATAAACAGAACAGGCAGCCCCTTCAAGTACACTGGATACCTTCAAAGAAATGCTGGATGGTTATCTTTTATAAATAATTGTCATTGATGTATGGCTACAGAAATTGAATGAATGAATGAATGAACAAATGAATGAATGAATGCTGTAGAGGATCTTACACTGAGTTTGGGATTAAACTAAATATCCTCTACAGGCAGTCTACAAGAATGGTTTCTTCTGGAAAATCTTACATCTGTGAACCAAACTGAACAATCTGATTTGTTTTTTGGCCCCGTTAATGTACTATCCTCAACAGTATTATTTTAGTAGTATTTTAGTAGTATTATTTTATGGATTTCCGTAAAATCCAGCAAAATAAGAGAAATTGGCTAGTATGAACCCACATCTTAGTGTGTGTATTTCCTTACTGTCCCTTCTCCAAGAACTCACAATTTGGTAGTCCCAAAAGTGCTTTTTTTCAAGAGGCAACTGGACTGTCTGCTTTTTCTTTGAAGACTTTTCACTTCTCATCCAAGAAACTTGTTCAGCCCTGACTGGATGGTGAAGGATTTATATTCCTTGCATACAGCTGATCATTTGCATTCTTTTAGTGGGTTGTTAAGGTCAGAGTGGCTTGTGTCTATCAGAGTGGCTTGTGTCAGCAGTCCATCTGCATTTAAAAGACACAGCCACTCTTTTAAAGAAAGCAAAGTCCACATTTTGGACATAGAGTACTGATGGTTTGAAAGAGGGGTCAAAGAGGCCATCTATGTCAAAATTGAATAGCCTCTCTCAACAGAGAGGGAAGGATATGACATTATCTATCTCCAGTCTACAACATAGTCCTTTCAACTGTTCCAAGAAGATTTTATACCCACTTGCACTACTCCAGTGATCCTGACGATACAGATAAATCTCCAGGTGGCCTCAACAAGTCTCTAAGAATGCAAATGATCAGCTGTTTAAAAGAAATATAAATCCTTCCATTCCCCTCCATCCAGTCAGAGCTGAAGAAGCTTCTTGGATGTCTTAAAAGAAAACGTCTTAAAAGAAAAACCAGAAAGTCCAGTTGCCTCTTGAAAAAAAGCAGCTTTGGGACAACCATGACCTGGATGACTGAGAATCTCCATAGACGTTCATGATCTGGTATATTTATACCATCTCCAAATAGAGATCAAATTTTCAGTGAGTGAGAGGTGGTTTATTTTCTATTTTCAAACCAGAACCCTATTAATACAAAATGAGTTGCCAAATTCTTATTGACAGCTATTGTCGTAAGAAAACTTAAGGTATCCTATTCTTGGAACAATATCTTGAGGAAGTCCCTTTTTATTCCTTTGTCTTAATATTCTTTTTATTTTGTTATTTTGTCATATTTTGTTTTGCTTTGCTTTGTTCCATTCTACTTTAATTACTTCTTATGCAAGTATATTGCAACTGGCAGGCCTGTATTATGATTTTATTACTGTTATTGAATTTGAGACTTTTATATGTTGTTTTAGTGTTGTAGCTATTTCACAATTAATTGACCATAAATAAATACAATTTCAATTTATTAAATATCAGCAAATATCTAAAATAGTTAACTGACAAAAACAGGACAGGACAAGCAAAGCGGGGGGGAGAGACAAGAACACAGGCAACAATTTGCATTATCAATATATCTATATCAAAAAAGTAATTAACTTTTAGTTAATTAAGGCACCAGGCTAGAAACCAGGAGAAAGTGAGTTCTAGTGCCGCTTAAGTACAAAATCTGGTTGGGTGACTTTGGGTTTGCCACTCTCATACCAACACCCCTCACAGAGTTGTTGTGGGGAAAATAGGAAAAGGAAGGAGTATAAGATATATTTTTAATAATTGTTATCAGTATTAGCTAAATTTATCCCTGAGACTTTAAAAAAAAGTCTTGGAGTATACTTTTCACCTTTTTTTAGTTGCTTTTACCTTAAATAGGTTATTTGGGCTACTTGGAACTGATAGTAAAACCCAAATCTCAGAGGAATGGAAAAATAAAATAGAAAACTTCCTGACTTTTTCTAAAATAAATAAATAACCAGGGATGGCTGGTTAACTCAAGGAAAGAAAACATGTATTTAAAAAAAAAAAATCTTCCAGATTTCAAACTAGTAACTTTTGCTATGCAAGTGAAAAAACATATCCATTGTAGTATTTCAACTCTACCTTTTATGCTGGTCTATGATCACAATAAATATTTGATTTGATTTGGCAAAGACAGTTAAAGAATCTATTAAAGTGCTTTGTAAAAAGAAGGATTTTTTTTAAAAGGCAGTTTGTTATGTTTGCCTATGTTTACATTTTGTTGCTTTAACATTTATATATACAAATTTAATTTAGCATTGTATGTATATATGCAAGAATGCAGAGCAGCAGTAGAAATGTCCAAGGGAGGATGTGGTAGCCCTCAGTCTAGATTGAATACCTTGCAAAATATCTTGGTCTGGAAAGGATTTTCTTAAGCTGGCTTACTGTCAAACCAGCATAATCACAGGCCAGGAACAGCTTAATAGTAATTGCAAATATGCCCAAATATAGCATACATCTGACAACGTGGAGGTTAAATTGTTTAATGAATCCTTTGTGACCACACACACACACACACACACATTAGTGATATTAGTACAAGATATTTTAAATTTATAAGGTGCCTACCTTAGTCCTTATGGCTAGTTTATCTGTGAAATTGCTACCTTCCATTAAATTCTTGCATCTGCATGTAACCCTCTTAGAAATTCTGAACACCAAACACATCTTGAAATTGTGCTGCAGCTGTGAAATTCTGGAAAACAAAACAAAACAAAAGCAACTGTACTAAGGATCCCCAGAAAGTACACCCATAGCACCTTATTTTTAAAATCTTAAATGCTGCATAGACACAGCCCTGAAGTACTGCAGATTTCCTGGTATTAAGAGTTGCTAGAATCAAAGTTAAAAAAGAAGAATGCTCTTAAACAAGTTTCAGCTTTTTTTTTACAATGTTTTAATATGTATACATAGAGATATGTATACACATGCCAGTAAATAAACAAATCAGGGTATTAGCTTCCTTTTTTTAAAGAGGCTGTGAAAATAGATTCTGATGTAATTAATATGATTTGTGTCCCTTCAAACCCCTTGTAGCCAGAGAGTCCATATTTATTATTATTTTTTTCCTTCAGGCTCTTTTGTAACAGCTGGATTATGTTATCAAAGAACTAGAACATCTGCACAAATAACCCTTTCAGCTGCTTGTTTGAGGATCATGCAGTCAGTCATAGGCAGGACAGGAGTCCCGCTGTGCACAGAACTGAGCCAGAAAAAGGAGTGGATTGGACATAAATGCATTGTTTTCTCTAGGAAAAACATGGGATTTGCTCCAGTGTTCAAGCATGATTAATTCTTCTGTTGATTTGCAATTTAATTATAATGTAATAAATACCCAGTTGTTGAGTGACAGCAGTGAATATTATAAAGGCTTTTATTTTGGAGTCCATTATCACATGGCATCACTGTTGTAAGAGTTTATTGCTTTTGTTTGTTCTAGCAATAAAAATACAGTTGATACATGTAATGTTCCAAAGGCCTATAAAGGTTGCCCTACACAGCTTCCTCCTATTAACTTAACCCTGAAAAAATAGAAGAATAGAGAACTGCATTTGTAGCATGAAACTTTTTCACCATAAGCATCAGCAGGGAGCAAATAGGGCCTTGGTCCGCTGATTTGCAACTATTTCACTGGCCCTTTGGCACAATATCATTGGAATACAGTAAAAGACACACTTAAATATTGGATGATATTTCAAAGAATTGAAAGTATCTATGGATCAAAGTTCCTAAAGTAAAGTTAATTCAATCACAATAGTTCCAGAAATTGAAATTTGACACTTGTTATGCAGCACATAAAAGCAAAGTATAAATATATAGATGATTTCCCTAAAAGAGATTTCCAAAATTTATTTCAAAGTGGAATAAATGAAATAATGAAATAAATCCTAATTCTTTGGCAGATACATACAGAACAATAATGAACAAATTGCTTCTGTTGCTTTCCCTTTTCAGAATTTTTAGTGCTTGAGTGATATATTATTTAAGCTTATAAAAAAATCCAAGAGCAGTGTCAGATTACATTGGGAAGTGACAGGGTCATGCTGCTACTATACATTACTTTTGGGGACGGGGGCAGGGGAGGCAGTGATTGTGCCTTGTTCTTTCCCTTTAAAACTTAGAAGAAGTCATAACAGCAAAACTAATACAGGGCAGCACTGAAACAATTTATGAATTGACCCCTTTACAAGAAGGATCAAAACGAAAATTATGATGTATGCAAGAATTACAAGTAATGCTAATATTGAAAGTAGTATGTCACCTTTGCCTGATTTGGCTTGGCACTTTACTGGCAAGCTGCCATCAAAATAAGAAAGGGGTGGGAAGGATGAAAGTGGGAAGAAGGGGGGAAGGATAAAAGGGGGAAAGATGAAAGAGCAATAAAGTTTTGTGTGTACATAATAGGAAATTGGAAGGGGAGGAGTATGGTGATAAAGACCAGAGGGATTGGATTGGGGCAGTTCTGACATTAAACCAGCTCTGCAGTTGTTGTCAACCTAGAGAGAAAACCATCTTTACCATGGGGACCATGCAAATGATATTGGTTCAAGAGAGCAACCAGGAAGGATCAAGGCCAGGAAGAGATCCTCAAAAACCCCTCCTGGAGGGCTGGAATTATCTGGATGGCTGGGAAAGGACGACCCACCAAAACCCTGATGGTTCCTCACAGTCAGGAAAAAGGAAGAATGGGAAGAGAAACCCATGGGAATAACATTCATCTGTAGGGGCCATGGAAACTGCCAGCAAGAGACCCAAGTGGAGCTGGAGAAACTGGAGGAAGAATCAAGTGAGGTGAGCTGGACCAAGAGGACTGGATGCTGAAGTAAGTCATAAAATTCCTGAGGGGGACTTTCGGTACTCTCAAAGCTCAAAAAGTCCTAGCCCGGACAGCACATCATGCTGACCAGCCAACTTCAGCCATGGCAAGCAAGGGGGCAACTATCTCTGCCACTGCAATGGCAGAAGCAGTGAGCCCCTTGGCAACTGCAATCATCCCAGCTCCTGGCCAAACCTGCACCAGCTGCAGGAGCAGCACCAGCAAGGTAGAGAGGATGCAAAACAGTAGCCTTGGGAGTAAAGTTCAATGGAAACCCCAAGCAATTGGGCTTCTTCCTGGCACAAGTTTGGACATAAATGCAAGAGTATGGTCCAGAAATAGCCAACAAAGGGAGCCACAGCTGAATGGATGGTCACCCTACACAATAATGACACCCCGGAGCTGAGAAACTTTGATTGCTTTATGGCTATACTTTGGAAGCACTTCAAAGACCCTCTAGCCAATCACAAAGCCAGAGATCACATAAAGGCCATCAACCAAAGGTGCAGGGGCTGGCTGAGTACACCCAGGAGTTTTTTGACTTGGCCTGTTGACTGACCAACTGGCCAGAAGACATCCTGATTGGATGTTTCTGAGATGAGCTAAGTGATGAAGTGTACAACACCTGCATTTCCAGAGGCACCCCCCCCCCGCCCCATGGCTGGTATGTCCTAGCAGAGGAAGTGGAAATGGATCTGGCTCGATCCAAATATCGGCCCAGTCATGAATGGTGAAGATCCCTCCCTGAAAAGAAGGAAGCCCAAACTGGCACCATGTGAGCAGAACCCACACTGATGATTCACTGCCTGCTTCATGTGTGGGAAAGAGGGGCACCAAGAGGCTGACTGCTGAGCTGCATGCCCAGCCCAGAAGGTGACTCAGAGTCCTGCCCAAAAAACAAGCGAAACCACAACAGTGAGCCCCTGAAACCACCCTGAAGGGAGTAGAAGTTATAGAGTTTACCCCATCCCCCAAAGATGGCGGGAGAACTCTGACTAATCTGGTGGGTAACCTTGTGGAAGTGATTCAGACTACAGTGATGATCCCTTGGTAAGTTGCCTGGTTAACCCAGTGACCATCTCCATAGAACTGGTGGTTCAATCCTCAGGGTGAAACAGGAACCTAGTAGCTCTCCTGGACTTGGGGTGCACCAGGTCAACCTTGCCCTGGTCAAGAAACTAGGTGTGAGACTCAAACAGCTTAAAATGCCCATTGTTTTTTGCCAGCTGGATGACTCAGTGGCATGGTGTGTGTGGGTGTGTGGGTGTGTGCGCGCATCAGCGACATTTGTTACCAAACCAATAGAGATGAGAACGGGTGCACACATACAGACCCTGAGCTTCATCATAGACCCTGGAATGGAAAGGCCTGTGATGTTATGACTGTCTTGGCTCCAGAAATGGAACCACTGTGTGAACTGTAGGAGGGGGCTGCTAAAAATCTGGCAAACCAGCTGTGAAGGGGGATGGGGAAAGGGCTGTCAAAAATCTATCTCAAAGTTCAGGCAGGTGAAACCAAAAAGGGAGATGGGAGTAGCTGCCAAAGATCAGCACCAGGGTGACCCTCAGATCCCCAAAGAGTACTGGGACTTGCTGGATGTCTTCAGTGAGAAGGAGAAGGTCATGCTCCCATCCCACCAGCCAACTGACTGTTAGAATAGAAATCCTACTGAAGGCCAAACTGCCCGAACCTAAACTGCATTCCATGAGCCTTATGGAATTGGAGGAATTGCAGACTTTTATAGACAAAAGCATGGATTCATCCAAGCCACCAGACTGAGGGTGGCTTCCCCGTTACTGTTTAGGGAAAAGAAAGATGGGTCCCTTTGTCTGTATGTGGACTATCGTGAGCTCAACATGGTGTGTGTGGAAAACATTTACCCACTCCCTTATGGAAGGACATGCTAGCCCATTTGGCCAAGGGAAAGGTCTTCATCAAGTTGGATTTATGGGAGGTGTACTACCGAATGAGGATCAAAGCAGAGGATGAATGGAAAACAGTTTTCAATTGCTCCTTAGGATGCTTCCAGTTCCGGGTCCTCCCTTTTGAACTGCAAGGAGCCCCTTCTGTGTTTATGCATCTAATAAACAAAGTACTTCATGAACATCTGTACAAGGGAAAGTCAGTTTACCTGGATGATGTTTTAGTCTATACTTAGACAATGGCAGAACATATAAAACTAGTCAGAGCTGTGTGGCTGACCGGTCTGGTCATAAGATGAGACACACAAGGAATGTCTCGGTTGGCCAGTCCAGACTGAATGCTCAAGGCTTGCTTTTATTGAGTTGAACAAGTGAGTGAGTATACAGTTCATACATAGCAATGTGACAGATGTACTCCAATCAGAAGATTAGTTCTCAATACAATAGCATGGAAAAAACCAAGTTGCTTATCAGTTCTTACTTCTGTTTGCTTAGTCAGCATTTCCAACTGTTTGGCCAGCCTGTCACGCCCTCTCACATCTCCTGTCTTAAACCGACAGACTCTTATCATGATTTTAGATGCGGACGTGAGTTCAGCTAGCTAGCAGGATTACAACAGTCTACCAGCAGCCACTTTATCACTTCCTTTAATGTCTATATCTAATTACCTTAGCACCTTCAAGAATCCCATTTCCTTTGCTGCTTTCTTCAAGTATAAAGGTAAAGGTAAAGATTTCACCTCCTAGTCATGTCTGACTCTAGGAGGTAGTGATTATGTCTGTTTCTCAGCCAAGGGAGCCAGCATTGTCCAAAATAATTGGTGCCTAGCATGACTATCACATGAATCTGTTACCCTCCCAATAAAGTGGTACCTATTTATCTACTTATATTTGCATGCTTTCAAACTGCTAGGTAGGCAGCAGCTGGGGCAAGTAACAGGAGCTCACCCATCGTGTATCACCTGGGTCTCGAACCTGGGCTGAAAAGCTCAGTGTCTTTTAACCACTGAGCCATCGTATACCCCTTCTTCAAGGTATAAAACAGGGGTGTCAAACTCATGTCATCACAGTGTCATCATGTGACATGTTGAGACTTTTTTCCCCTTCACTAAACTGGGCATGGGCATGACCAGCGCGTGACACATCCAGCCCATGGACTGGGAGTTTGACAGCCCTAGTATAAACCTATTTCTTTATTCCTGTAATTTACTAAGTCTGACCTGTATAACATAGATGGCCACTAGATGACTGGAATTTTTCAGCCCATATATGGTTGCCCTACAATTAAGTAGCAGTCTAGGGGTTAATACCAATAACAGATTACTTAAATATTTTAACTCTTTTTTACTGAAATGAGACAGAATTGCCAAGCAGGAATTTCAAAATTTCCAGCTTCATAATGTACTTCACTCAAAGCATTTTAAACAGTACACAGCCTGGTATTAACTATCTGGTAACTAATACGGAATCTGGCTTTTTCCTTGCCTGCTAATAACATCTTGAACTCTTAGGGCTCTTGGTATTTGACCTGAGCAGAGAACAAACCACGGGAAAGAAATTTCTTCTAATGTTTTCCCTTCAACATTCTACTAGGCTGGTGAGCTTTTTTTTAAGAAGTTTGTGTGTATATGTGTGAAGAGATTGAAGCATATAAGTTTACTCTAAAGAGAGTTTTATGCACCAGCTTTATATGGGAAATGCTTCTAAAGGTAGCTACTCCAGTAAATGGATTATGATCAAGCAATCAATTAGTTTATATTTTTTTGTAAAAGTATATCTGACAAGTTTTCAAAATTCAGCTTTGACACCCAACCACCCCCATAGTTATATTGAGTTAATGTCAAAAGAACTATGAGAATTAAGATAAAATTTCCCTGGCTGATTTGAAAAATAGATCATTAAACATCATGTCACTGATTGCAGTTACCAATTGAGGTTTTAAACATTTATAATTGTTCCTGAGAAACAGGAGTTGGTAGCAGTCATTATTTTTTTCATTCAGGAGCTCAAAAAGGTACTTCTTCATCCTGTTCTATAAGGTATATTAGCTTGAGAGACAGTGATTGGTGCAAAGTTATCCAATGACTTTCTATGGCTAGAGGGGACTTGAACCTGAGTTTTTCTATAACTTCTCTAACACCCCCATAACTACTAAGAAGGTCCTCCCCCTATTTTTTTTCAGATGAAGTGACACCGTTCTCTGAAGATGACAGAAGTTCACAACCTAAGGGGAAAACTGTTATCTCAAGTCAGCTGGGGCCCATTCCAAGGAACCACATTTCCTCCAGTTCCGGGTTTTCCGCCTTGTTCAAATTCAGTTTTAGCCTGCTGTACCTCATATAGTTTACCATTTGGCTCAGGCAGGAGCATACTAGAAGACAGAAAAAATGTGGATATCATCCACATATAGATGGCCCATCACCCCACATTCTCTGACTTTCACTCCCAGAAGCATCATATACAGTAAGAGTATAGGGATCAAAATGGAATTCTGTTGCACTCCATAATCTGTGTGGTAGAACAATTATCTCTAAAGACTAATCTAGACATGTGACCATCTCTAAAATGAACTCCTCCCCACTTTCAACAAATACATTCTATAACCAGCTACTGGCATTACCAGAACCCTCATTATAAGTGCCACTGTTTTTTGTTTTCATGAATTGCAGCTACACATCACAGTTCCATTTTGACCAGAAGGTGGAACAGAAAAATACTGGTAAAGTAGCTGTATTACACCCTTCTTCTTATATATAAAATCTTAACCTAAGAAATAGTTACTCTATAGTTCTCTACTCCCTAAAGTGCTTTCAAGCATCAAAACAACACATTTTAATATGTCCAGAAAGTATTTGACCTGGTCTGTCTTCAAGCAGAGAATTACAAAGAGAAGGAAGTCCATGCATAAAAATGTACAAATTAAAATTATCCCTATTATAGAAATCCAATGCTTTTTTCTAATTACATGTAATAACCTGTTGTTCTGGCAGATGAGCCTCCCCCCCCCCACACTCTTATTTGTAAAGAATGAATAGATTTCCCAGAAAAGTCTAGATAGGACAAAATATGTGACTTCTGTCTGCTGGATAATAGACTCTGGTCGTGAAATGGACCTTCCTAACTTCTCTCCTGCAGCCCTTTTTTCCCTCACAGGTCTATTCTGAAGGATGAATGAGGAAAGAAGAAATTGGTTCCCTCCCTCTTCCCCTAACATAAGCCACTCAGTCATAGAAAAAGTTAATTGGATGCCAGATTACATTTTCACTAGCCGTATTACTTCCAATGCCTGTTGGTATAACCTCTAAATTATTCTAGATTAAGTAAGTATGGGTAATAAATCCAAACAGTTTATATCTATAGAGTACAGCATTCAATCAGAAACAAAAAGAATAACAGATGAAGCATGAAAGATCTAGCTTGACCTTGGTTCGTCATAGTCAAGGATTTCTATACAATTTTTCTATACAATAAGCAATCAAGAATAGCTTAATATACTTGAATTATATTCTTATTCTGCAGACAGGCAACTGATTTTTGGCATATAGTAATGGGAATTCAATGAGGAATTTTTTTAACATTTACCAATCATACAATTCCAGAGACAGTAATTATGTGAAAAGACATTAGTTTGCTGTCAGTAATTTGCTGAATTTGCCATCACAGAACATTTGAAGTTGTCACATACTTTCTGTATTGCATTCAGCCTGACAACTACGTAGAAGCAAATGTCAAAATCTCCAAGAAAACAAAGGCAGTTTTTGGCCTCATTAGCTATGGAAATATAATGAAATAACCCAACATAAAAGCAAATTAATAGGAATGAAATCAATAGTGACATCAACAAGCAAGATTGGACTATGATAAAAGACCAAAACTCAACCGCCAAATAGAATACAAGAGAATCAGAGTCATACAGTTGGAAGCAAGTAGTCCAGTCTAACCTCCTGTTTGGACAGCACCCATTAGAGTACCTCTCACAAATGACTATCCAGCTTCCTTTTGAAGACTTCCAATGAAGAAGAACAATTAATCAATGGAACAGTTTGCCTCCTGGAGTTGTAGGTGCTTCATTGCTGGAGGTCTTTAAGAAAAGATTGAACAGCTATTTGTTTGTGATGTAATACATTCTCCTGCCTTGGTTGGTGGGTTGCACTAGAGGACCTCCAAAGTCTCTTCCAGCTCTATGATTTGAGAATTTTAAGAATTCACCACTTAATATGATTCATCAACCAACAGCTCATATATTCAAGGAGTTTCTGCTGATGGTTATCATGAACCAACTTTTTTGTAATTTTAACTCTTTCGTACTGGTTCTGCCTCTGGAGCAAAATAGTCTACACTTTCTTATATGTGACAGCCCTTTAGATACACTATTTGAAGACTGCTATCATATCTCCTCTCAATCATCTATTTTATAGGCACTTCCTTTTAAATGTTCATGGTAGGGGTTCATGATAAGAGTTTCTTTTGCTATGTAGATAGTTGTCTTCTAAATTTGCTCAGATTGTCATTATCTTTTTTGAATTGTGATGCCTAGCAGTGATATAGGGATTGAACCAGGACAGAATTAGAATTAGCTTCAGTACACTGTTGTATCAAGTATCACCTGTGGTTGACAAAGATATCCAGTTCCTTTTCTATATACTCGTGCCAAGCCAGGTTTTTCCAACCCTGTACTTTTATCTTTTATTCTTCTTATCCAGATATAAGTTACATTTCTCTTTCTTACATCCCATCCTATTCATTTTAACCCACTGCTCTATTTAATTCTTTCTGATCCTTTTCCCTTTAGTCACAAGTTTGGATCATCTCCTGATCCAAATCACACTGAAATTTGAACAGCACCAGAGTTCAGCACCAGAGTTTTTTCTTCCCAATTGAAACTTAACAAGCATACTTTGGGTGAAGTTGTTTAGCCAATTGAGAGGCCATCTATAGTTACATCATTTTGCTCAATTTTTTAACCATTTTATTAAGGAGAATTTCATGAGAAATTCAATTTTTTCCCCCATGAAATTCTCCTTAATAAAATGGTTAAAAAAATTGAAGTCTTTGGTAAAGTCTAGGAATCCAATGTCTTCAGCATTCCCCTGGGCTATTATGTCTGTAACTGCAAATCAGAGGAGATTAGACTGGCATGATTTGTTTTCCACAACTCAGGCGGTTCCCATTAATTGTAACATGTCCAACCAAATGCTGATAAGTATGCATTTTGATCTATTTGGGAGCATTGCCTGATAATGACTTCAAACTTTCAGATTTTCCTGGTTCTATTCCCCACCCCCCCACTCCAAAGTCAGGATGACTTTGTTTTTCTTCCATCCCTCTCCTTCAGAAGATGTCAGAATAATTGAAATATTTCATTACTGCTATTGCATTTAGTGCCAGAAGTCCTCATCTGTATCTTCTGCCTTTAAATTCTCACAATAGCATTATGGTCCTTTACTTTTATTTCCATAAGCAAATTTCTTATAATTTGGGCAAGTGTATTTTTTCTTTAAATACAATACAGCACCCCACATTTTCTATTGTGTTGACTACTTTTGAATTAGTTATAGCTTTTCAATGCTAGGTGTTCATCACAAGAAATATTCCATATGATGCCTATCATATTCGCCTTCCTGAATTAGGCTCCCTAGTTCCTTCAGCTTATTTATTATATCTTTTTTTACATTTATATATGTCTATCTTAATGGCAGTATCTATAGGTATTACTTCCTTGTTTGTTATGAAACTTTTGAGTCACACCTATACAGTATTTCATGGCAAGCTTTGCTCAAATGACAGTGGATCATTCCCTGGAGAGAGAGTTGATATCTACTGCAGAACTGTGTTGCTACTAAGTTCCTCTTGACCCTCTTTCTTCTTTGAATCACATATTCCTATGTGTTTGCCCATATCAAAAGGAGCTTTTCCTCTTCTCTACTTTCTCTTCTCTGTCCCTTTTGTAGAGTTTCAACTGTCCTGTCCAGGAACTTCTTACCATGATTGCAAAGTAGAAATTCTTTCTTCAAACTCCTTTACTTTCTCGTTCAGCAATGTGACAGTTTGGATCTCCTACAAATTGGAAGAGAAATACTGAACACATCTTGGAGATTGTGATATTGTTTTCAGTGCCCATGTTGGTTTGGGACCTCTCCTTTGGCCCTGATGCAAAACATCCCTACTTGTTCTCTGCTTGCTCTGGTCTTGAACTTCTAGAGGTGCATGAGGGAAGGAGGGAGGGAGAGGAAGGAAAGAAAAATCTCATTTTGATCTCCTCTACCAACCTTGCTTGCCAAACTCCTGTTTGCTCATCCAATGAGATCACTCTCAGAAAATTGGTCTAATTTATATGTCCCCTTGAACTGCATCGACTAGATCAGCAAGAACAATATTCCAATCAAGCACAATGAGCAATCAACAGCACTCAGGATATTATTAGCAGTAATTTAGCAACCAATGTCAACGCAAACACAGAAAAATACTGTTCACATAATGTTTGTTATAAAACACCTATAGAGGTAGAATCACATCCTCATTACATTCTATCATAGCTTCTGAAAAGAGTTATATATGTATATCCCATGATAAATATATGAGAGATAAGACCTCAGACACTGACTTTAGAAGCCACATACATCACACAGCAGGAGAGTCTGACTCCTGAACCCAAAACCTGGACTGAGTTTATTGGACTGAGTCAGAACTAAAAGAAGCAATTTGAGAGTTATTCAAAAGCCTGTAATCTTTATCAAATGAAAGGGCTCAGGTTACATTTACCATTGTTCACTTACTATTCAAAGTTATGACAATGCTGAAAAAAATGGATGTTTGACTAGTCCTCCAAGTTCTGGCTATCGTAGTGCACCCTGTGGTCATGTGATCAAAATTTGGACCAGCCCACATTTATAACCATCTCACCACTGGGTGCCCATGGCACCCAGACAACCTGTCATAGCTCTAACCTGCAGCTCTTAACCATCCCCCCTCCCATATGCACATCAGGTTGTTTGCTTGGGACTCACACATTTTCCTGCTTAATAACCTGCATGATTCTGGATTTCAATGGCAACTGGGATGGAGTTCACTCACATTGCTGCTGGTCATCTTCTTCTTCTCTTTCCATTCATCTTTCCCAGCATGAGAAGTTCCAGAGAGCCGAGTCTTTTCATAATGTGTTCATAATAGGGTAATTGTGCCTAGCCATTTGAGTGAGAACTCAGGATTGATTTGTTTGATGACCCATTTCTTTGTTTCCTTGGCTGTCCTTGGTATTCTCCAAAGTCTTCTCATACACCAAGTTTAAAGATGTCATTATACTTCCTATACAGCTTCTTCAATGTCAATTTTCATCAATACCTGAGAAGATACTGGAAAAGATAATAAAAAAACAGATTTTTGAACATCTAGAAACAAATAAAGTAATAATTAGAAGTCAGCATGGGTTTGTTAAAAACAAATCATGCCAAACCAATCTTATTTCATTCTTTGACAAAGTGATTAAATTAATAGACCAGTTAAATAATGTAGACATAGTATACTTAGACTTCAGAAAAGCATTTGACAAAGTAAGTAGACTGCAACCTACTTCTTGGTAAGCTAGAAAAAAGTGGGATAGATAGCACCACTACCAGATGGATTTGTAACTGGCTGACAAACCATACTCAATGAGTATTTCTTAATGGTACTGCATCTATATGAAGGGAAGTAAGCAATGGGGTGCCACAAGGTTCCATCTTAGGCCCAGTACTTTTCAATATCTTCATAAATGACTTAGATGAGGGGAACTCATCAAATTTGCAGATGATACTAAACTGGCAAGAATAGCCAACACCTTAGATGATAGGCTCAGATGGATTGTAACAGACCTGAACACTGGGCCCTATCTAACAAAATGAAATTCAACGTAGAGAAAAGTAAAGTCTTACACTTAGGCAAAAAACCCAAAAGTACACATATAGATTAGGTGAAATCTGGCTTAATACCAGTAATTGTGAAAGGGATCTTAGAGTGTTAGTGCCAACTAACCAACCCCAACTCCATAAACTCCAAGACAGACAGTTCCTCAAAGTTCCATTTTATTAGAGATGTCATATTGGCACATCTGGAAAAACCTGAATCTGAGAGTTCCAGGTTTTCCCATCCCAAAAGAGAATTCAAAGATCCATCCCCTGCACCCATCCGCCCATCACATGGTCCAATCAGTTTTTCGTATCATTTAGATACATTGCCATACAGATGCAGGGTAACATGTCTTTGACTCATTGAGAAAGGATGTTGTTATATCTACTCATCTACTCCACTCTGAAATCCCCCCTCCCAAATTCCCAGTAACTAAATGTGGCAGCTTGGAAGCTTCCCTGTAAAATATGGCTTCCAAAGTTGACAGTTAGTGGACAATCAATTAAATATGAGCCAGCAATATGTGATGGCAGCCAAAAAAGCCAATGTAATCGTAAGTTGCATTAACAGAGGGATACAATCAAGATCAAGTGAGGTACTAATGCCACTCTATAAAGCCTTAGTAAGACCACTCCTAGAATACTTCATCCAGTTTTGGTCACCTCACTATAAAAAAGATGTTGAGTCTCTAGAAAGCGTGCAGAGAAGAGCAACAGGGGGACTCCAGGGGACTGGAGACTAAAATGTGTGAAGAACATTTACAGGAACTGGACATGGCTATTCTAGTGAAGAGAAGGAGCAGGGGTGACATGATAGCAGTGTTCTAATATTTGAGGGGCTGTCACAAGAGGAGGGGGTCAACCGATTTTCCAAAGCACCTGAAGGCCAGTCAAGGAATAATGGATGGAAACTGATGAAGGAGAGATTCAACCTAGAAATAAGGATTATTATTATTTTTTTGACAGTGAGAACAATCAACTAATGCAACAGCTTGCCTTCAAAAGGTGTGGGTGCTTCATCACTGGAAGCTTTCAAGAAGAGACTGGACTGCCATCTGTCAGAAATGGTATAGAGTCTCTTGCTTGCACAGGGGGTTGTACTAGATCTATAAGGTCCCTTCCAACTCTGTTATTTCTATTCTGTTCTGTTCTATTCTATTCTGTTCTGTCCTATTCCTATTCCTAATCCTATTCCTATTCCTATTCCTAATCCTATTCCTATTCCTGTTCTATTCTATTCTATTCTATTCTATTCTATTCTATTCTACTCTACTCTACTCTACTCTACTCTACTCTACACTATTTCTGAGTTGGTGCTCTCTTTAACAAGCTTCCACTCTCTTTAACAAGGTGTCCTGCCCGCTGGTGTTTTGGAGAATAAGTTGACTCCCTCATCTCTGTGACAGCTCCTCAAGTACTGGAAGAGAGCTATCATGTCACCCCCAATCCTTCTCTTCATTAGGCTAGACTAGGGGTATGCAACCTTAAACACTCAGTGCCATTTGGACCCGTTTCCCACAGAAAACAAAACCATGGGGAGACACAAAACCTGGGTGGGCATGGCCAACTCAACAGCACTCACTCCCACCCAGTCACATGACCCCCCTAGTCACACTTACCCAGCTGGTCATTAAGGCAGAGAACCGGGAGCCACAAACACCCCCCCTCTCTCTCTGTCTGTCTCTCTCTCCCTCTCCCTATCTTCCCCCTCTCTGTATCTCTCTCCCCCTCTTCCTCTCGATCTCCCCCTCTCTCTGTATCTCCCCCTCTCCCTCTCCCCCTCTCTGTGTCTCTCCCCCTCTCATCTCTCTCCCCCCTCTCTGTATCTCTCTGTGTGGCTTTCTTCCCCTCTCACACTCTCTGTATCTCTCTCTATCTCTTCCTCCATCTTCCCCTCTCTCTGTGTGTGTCCCTCTATGTCTCTCCACCCTCTCACTATGTCTCTGTGTGTGTGTTTCTCTCTCTCTCTCTCTCTCTCTCTCTCTCTCTCTCTCTCTCTCTCTCTCTCTCTCTCTCCCTCTCCC
>JANHFL010000903.1:76261-98771 GCA_032468155.1 Oxyrhabdium leporinum
GCGGGGTGGGCGGGACCAGCCAGAAGTGGGATTTGGGGGTTCAGCGAACCCCACAGAATCTTTGCTAAGGGTCTGCCCGAACCCCTGCAAACCCCCAGCAGCCCACCCCTGGGTATCTCTGAAGTCTTGTTGCAATGGGCAGCGTTTGATTGCAGAGTTTAATGATTGTGGTCTGGAGTGCAGATTCTTGCAAAGCCTCCTCAAATCCAGAAGCCAATTTCAGAGCCAGTTTGGTCCAGTGATTAAGGCAACAGATTGAAACTGGAAAACTGTGAGTTCTAGTCCCACCTTAGCCACGAAAGCCTGCTGGGCTTCAGCCTAATCGACCTCATGGGGCTCTTGTTGTGGGGGGAAAAATAGGAGGAGGAAGATATGTTGACCACACTGAGTTATTTGTACAAAATAGTAAAGGTGGGATACTGTCAGATTCCCCAAAAGTGTATCTGCCATTCTTTCCAGGGGGAGAGGAGGGGGACTGGTATTCCTGTAACTTTCTACTGTCTTGCACAGGGGGGGAAGGGCACTATAAATTGTATTAGTATAACTTTCGATTTCTTACACTTTCGTTTCTCGCTTTCTATTGCATTCCTGTGTGAGGCCCTCTGAGGGTACTTACCTCCTCTTAGAAACGACCGTTACCAAAACATCTTTGCACCTGTGGATTGGCCAGTGGCCATCACAAGACTGGGGTGGGGTTTGGGGTACCTTAAAACTTATTGTATCTTTTGTTAAACTTTAGAACTTGCTTTCACTTTGCCTCCTATCTCTTCTGCTCAATAAAAAGTACCCTGTTTAATTCATTGTTTCAAGAGTTTTACTTTCTTGATTTGGAAGGCGAGGGGGGCCTGAAACCCCCCGAGGTGGGCATGTGAGGTTTGGTGGAGCCAATCCTCTTTTCCCACTGCCCTGAGCTTCTTAAAGCTGTGGCTGGGCCTGGAGGCCCGTCCCCTTTCTGTTGCCCCCTCCTCCTGGATCCCATTCCCACCCCACCAGCCCTCGTGTTAGCTAAGCCGGCATTGGTCGTGGTCAGGTCAGGCCAGTGTCTCAGGGCGGAGAGCAGGTTGCACATCTCCCCAAGCGACCGAGGCATGCCCAGCATCAACAAGCGCCAGAAGAAGCTCCAACAAATTTGTTGCAAGTCTTAATTTATTCTGAGCCTTAGCTTTCCTGATTCCATCCTTGCAGATTTGGACTATTTGCTGTTATTCTGTTCTAGTTATGAGCCCTCTTTTCCATTTTTAAAATACTTTATACTTTATGCAACTGTGCTGGTTTTGTCTGAGGTCTCTCTTTTTTATCCCTGTGGGTGTTGTATTTGATTGGGCTTTAATAATCTAGTTTTTCAGAATTTTCCAAGCATCTTGAGCTGTTTTCCCCTTTAGGATTTCCATCCATGGAATCCTTCCTAATCTCTCTCTTAGTGTGTTGAAATCAGCTCGCTTGAAGTCTAGAATACTAATTTGACTTTGTTCAATTGGTTGTGCCTGCCTTATGTTGAATTCTAGCATGACATGGTCACTCTACCCCAAAGTTCCTACAACTTCTACCCCTTCTACCATTTCATCCCTATTAGGAAGAATTAAGTCCAGTATAGCTGACCCTCTAGTTCTTTTCTGTACATCTTGGATTACAAGGTTGTCACCTAGGCATGTCAGGGATCTTTATTAACCCCAGGCTCTTGGATGTATCATTTATCCTAACATAAAAGAGGAGAAAGTGATAATAATCAGTGGGCATGATTATTAGTATTTAGTTTCCTTGTATTCACATCTAACAGTAGCCAGAAGATCTACCTGTTTCATTAATAAAAGTCTAAGAACAGGATTATTGGAAAATTTAATATATTCTTTTATCTACCAAATACTCTGATAATTTGAAAGAAAATTATATTTAATTAAAATGTTGTAGGCAGCCTATATTAATTTGATGACAATGTAACAAAATTTCTGTAAGGAAATAGGCAGTGGAGGGGAAAAAAAGGATATGTAAAATCTAAGTGCAGCTAGCCAGCCAATTGTCCTGTTGACAGAAAGGGGAAGTAAGAACGGGAAAGTAAAGTAGTGTATTACTGATATGCAAAATGTGCATACACAAAGTAATAAAACCGATTGATATTGTTCAGAGAGTATGATTCAAGAGGATATTGTCTCTCCTATGAATAGAAATGATAATAATTGAGAGGTTTCAAGTTGCTATTATTATAAATGACTGTTTTGTAGATTTTAAAAAATACAAACACTTCATTTAAATACTTCATCTAAAAGCAATAGCTGGGCAATACCTTTATTAGGTTGAACAAAAATCATGCACAAAATGTGCTCAAGCTTTCAAGTTTTCTAGAATACTTGTTGGACATTCTTTTGCGAATGAGAACTGAAGGGAAAAATCCATTCCAAGATTCTTTTCTGCCTCTCAGGAAGTCTCTAAAGGGGGACATAGTAAGGTGGGAGAAGTTGGAAGTCAGTCTGGATTTACTACGCATGATGGAAATTAGCAATTTCAAAATCCCTTCACAAGGAGAAAGACTATGCAAAACCTACATCAATTTCAGGATATGGGAGCAAAAATGTCCTTGTCTTCACTTCAGCTGCTTGCAAGGCATATGAAACATGGGAACACGGTGCCCAAACAAACAACAAATTATTTTAAATTTGAAACCAAGCCTTTATCAACTGCTACAAAAGAAAGAGAAAAAGGCTGCAATTTGAAAGATGAGCCTGGCTATTTCTAATCAGGATTCAGTTCAGTATCCCTTTTCTCAAATTAATCTTTTTTTGCTTCTATTAATTGCTGGGCTCATTTAATTTTCTGGTTTCCTTAAAAAGATGACTTTGATCTACAAAAAATTAACTGATACTTAGGAGTTAAAAAGTTGATTGAAAGTCCATCACCAGTACTAACAATTATCAATGAAAGTGCTTGAATTATGTCATAGTAACCCAAGCAGAGTGATTATTTAAAGCAAGGCTGTTTTTAACCAGTCTTATTTGAAAAGGTAATTCCCTACTAAATTTCACCCTCCAAAAATCACAGAAGAGTAGTTGCTTTCAGCAATGTCTTGCCTTAATATTTTTTTAAATCCTCTGAGATGTGGGAAGAGTCCTCAGAGAGAGTGAGAGTGGGATCAACTGATTTCTGTCTTCACCCACCCACCAAGGGACAAACCCAAAGACCATATCTGTTCCAGGACAGAACAAGAACTTGAATCACATTCCAATATATAGGTTGAAGAATTTTTTAACTTATGAATTTTATCTTGTGACTGTGCATAACAATATTCTCTTAAAAACCAAATAGTTCATAATCATACACAAAAATCAAAATGTTCCAATGACAGCATTTGGGGAAATTAACAAGCAAATTGTAATGCATAATTAATTAGCTCACGTAGAATACAAGATTAAAAGACAAATCAAATGAAGGCCCAAGAGTAAATGCAAGCAATATAGGTGAGAAATGGGAAAAAACATGGGTTTGAGAATGTAGGCAGTTATTTCATGAGCCTGACTGAAACTTTCAGCAAATTGAGCAAGGACTGCTAGAGAGATTAGGATTAGCCAGATATGCAAATTAATGCATGCTTCCTTACATGGAAGAACAATTTAGACTATTTTTCAAACCATCTTATTAAATAAGGAAATGCTTGAAACAATATACTGAATAACTTCCATAATTCCTTTGACAGCATTCAGCATTCAGCAATGCTAATTTCTCTTTCTCCTTTCAGAAATTAAGTAGAGTTTGTCATATATTTAAATCAGAATCTCAGAAATTAAGTTAAGTGGGAAATTACATGCATATTACATGCACATAGAATAACAACAACAATTTTTAAAAAACATTTCATCTATTGCAACAGTGATTAACACTATTTTTTCTTCAAATGCTCAACTTATTTTAATTTAGTTCATTTATTGTCAGTCAGCTTGGATTCTTCAATGAGAAAGAGCTTGGATTCTTCAAAGAGAAGATATGACAAATAAGAATATAAGTTGAACCCAGCCTTTCGAAGGCAAGATCCAACTGTTCTCATAGACCATACTCTAGCATCCCAGTTTTAAAGCATGGCTGCAATTTTGCAAATACAAACACATGAAATGAAATTGTTGGGGTTTTTTTTTCTTTGCTATCTTTCACTATTTTATTGCCTTTATGGATTTGAATGAATATCATTTATTCTCTAGGGCATCTTGTATTCAAGCTGAGTAGCTGTTTGAATACAATCCACATATTATATCTTGAGAAGTGTCACAATAATACCTAGAATTTGAAATAGACTGTTGCCATCTCTGCTACCTTCTGCACAGGTAGAATTCAAAATTCACACAGACCACTATTGCTGCTGCTGCATCCTTGTTTTCTTTTTAGAAAATGCAGCATCCGGCTGATGAACTTTTCAAAATCTGAAAACTGAGTCCAACATGGTTGTAATTCTGTCACTTTCAGATAGACTGTTGAAAACCCTAAATTCTGAAATTGATCCCCATGGATTGCACATTGCATGATGTCCATGCTAATTTGAACTGACCAAGCAGCTCAAGAAATGTGCCTTTGAGCATCACCAGTGTGAGTTGCTGAGAAAGAGAGGAGATCCAGTGTTCTTATCAGAAGGCCTTGCAAGACAGAAGGCAAAAGCATGAACATGCTGAGCTCAGCAGGGGAAGAAGTAGAGATGCTGAGTGGTTGGTGTACCTGGAGCAGATCAGTGATCTCACAGTCAGATTATAGTTTTGAGCAAAGAGGCAGAAATAGAGGACATTCTGAAACATACAATCCTCATAAGCCAATTCTCCAGAGGTTATTTGAGTTCACCATTAAGCCCTGCTGCACAGAAGAGAGAACTTGTGTAATCTCAGCACTTTTGAGGGGAGAGATAGCTATTCCGTGCTAGCAGTGGCATTTATCTAAAATAACTGCTAAATTAAATAGCATAACTTAGCATAACAGCACTTAGCTGATCAGTGCTGGCAATGGCACTCAGCAGCATTAGGAATGGGTCACGAACTAGGGAAGAGAGAGTTGCGGGTGCCATTATGAGCTCACTCTTATCCTTATGCTATAAGCCAAGCACAAATGCAATCCATACCTGATTATTTTAAAATGGAAATTGAAAGAGGCTTTCCCCAAGTTTTGATTAAATTGCTGATGAGTTGGGTAGTAAGGTGATTTTTCTGCTCCAAAGTTGTTAAGATTCTTCAAATTGCCAGAGGTAGTACATGCTTAAAATCCTAACATTACTTTATGGATAAGCAGAAAAGAATAGAAATATACATATCTGAATATGTTTTTTGATCAATCTATCTCTCCTTCCTATAACCTTAACTAAAGTTTAAAATAAGTTCATCTTCATAGTATGGAAAGAAATATGCCTATGGGGAAAAATAGGCTATATAAGTATGAAAAAGAAAGTAGACTCAAGGCAACTTTGGTTATCACTAGCCCTTAACATCATCTTTTCTAATCATTACAAGAGCTATATATTAAAGATTTCCAGGGGAACTTCTATCAATAGTCATCCAGCTATTCATTGTGATTATCCAACTATAACAATCATATCACTGATAGATATTGTGTGCCTGAGTCCAGGGAAGAGTATATTACACTGCAGGCTTTCAAAATCCCATAAATCTTGATGACCTCCACTGGCCATAAGTATAATGATGATGAAAGCTCATTCCTTTGCATGCCTGCACTAGCAGAACCTTAGGAGAGCTGTCACTCATGCTCTTTCCCAAAATGCAACCCCAGAGAGAAATATCCTATTTCAGGTCATTGCAAAAAATAAAATAGGCAAGTGCTTCGTTCTTTTTTTATATTTTGTGTTAACATCCATTAATACAAAAAAATACAAGAGATTTGTTTAGCCAGTATAACCATTTGTTCAAAAAGAAGAAATAGCAATCCTTGGCAACTAGTGGAATATGGATTATATGTGGTGATTGAAATCAAATGGAGAATCAGTTTCAGAAGCCCCAGTTCTTCCCTTTAGACTTTAGCTTTTGTTTAAAGAAAATGACATCTTTAGCACTGATGGTGTTACCTAGTTTGGTAATGAAATGTCTGCAAGAAAACAACCAAATTTAGAGTCCACCAAGTAATCCAAACTTTATAATAATATGTGGCATTTTAATACTGGTTTTTCCCAACTGTGCAAAGGATAGCCCCCTATTTAAGATGACTTCGGCATGGACTCATCCCCAGTGGCCTGTGCCTGTGTTTGGCAGTATGGGGGATGCAGGGAGGGGGAGCATCCTGCAGGGAGCACAGCTCCACAACACAGTACTTTCAGCAGTTCCAAGAAGGCTCCACACCCATTTGCACTATTCAGGTGACCCTAAGGACGCAGATAAATCTCCAAGTCCCAGGAGCCTCAAAGACTCTCTAAAAGAATAAAAATGACCATCTGTCTGCAAGGAGTATAAATCCTTCCATTTCCCACCATCCAGTCAAGTGAAGAAGTTTCTTGGATGAGAAGCAAAACATCTTTCAAAGAAAAACAAGAAAGTCCAGTTGCCTCTTGAAAAAGCACCTTTGGGACAGCCATGACCTGGATGAATTAGATTCTTCATAGACTTTAAGCTCCTACCCATCTGTACAATATAACTTTCGCTCTCCTTCTGCCCCATTGTTGCACATGATGTGCTGACGGAGCTGGTGCAGTAGAGCATAATGCTGTTAGTTCAGCTGAACTTTAAAGGGGTTGTTTGGAAATTATGACAATTGTTCCAGCCTTTCCTCAAAGATTTATGAAGTTGGTGACTTCTCCTGAGATAATATCTTATAACTGTTTAATGAGCTTTCTTCAGTTGTGATATTACTTCATGCCTATTCCATAGGAGGAGAGCTGCTGTATATGGTACAGAAAGCCTAATTTGTTGGCAATAGTTATAGATTGTGTATTTAATACATTATTCCTTAATTGTGACATCTAAGCAGGGAGTTTCACAACATCAAGCTTTTTAAAAGGTGGACGCATCATACTGTTTTGCTATGATAATTAGCTATGATTTCTTGATATTCAAACTCGGTCAAACTGCAGTTAGTTTAGTTGAAAGCAAAAGCAAATGAGAAGTATCATCACTAGAAGTGAGAACATTTTGTAGCGAGCAAATTAAAGCAAGGTTCATATTTTTTGCATTTTTATCTGTCCTGTTTTAAGAGGGCCTAGAATGCCAGTTCTCTTTTCCAAATGAAATTCTTTCATGTCAATAGCCAAAATTTGATATAGAACCTTCTCCATTGCACATTGAACACGTCAGATAAACCATTTTCAATGAGCCTTCAAAATATTGTGATATTATCAGCCAGTTGACAGTTTCTTGCTTTTAACCCACATTAGTTCCTCAAGTAGAACATATTTTTTTCCTTTAGGAGAATCTACTTCATTTCTTCAAAAACAAAAAACAAAAAAACCCTGAGTATCAAATAGTAAAAAAAAATATTAACTATAATCACAATAGAAATTAAATGTTCTTCCATGAAAGCTTTAGATTTTTTATGACAATCCCTAATGGGATTGGACTCCCATTTGTCAGAAATGGTGTAGGGTCTCCTGCTTGGCAGGGGGTTGGACTAGATGACCTACAAGATCCCTTCCAATTCTGATAATCTGTAATCTGTAAGTAATATCCAAGACAGTACTGAGTTAACAGACTCATGATGGTGCAGAATTCATAATGCAGCATTTTAAAATTCAGAAAGCCTCCGTTGGTTTAAAATTCACATGGCATTTTGATTTGAATGAAGCTCTGAAATTGTGTACCAACCAGCTGAAAAGCTGGCCCTAAGGCAGAAGAGAGGAACTTATTTCAACCACCAAATCATTTTCAAGGGCTTATTGTTGGATGGATGCCAGGGAAGAGAGTAGCCCTGAAAATGAGATTATAATTATAAACATTGTTTTACTGGTATGCAAGATGACATTCAAGCAATGGGGACATGTCCACCCCGGGACATTGCCACTCAAACAAAAGCCAGGTAGATGCACTACATTATACATCTTCTGCCATGAATCTGCCATGCACCAAGATAGAAGAACATGGAATAGAAGCTCCACCTTTCATTCTGACTTGCTAAGCAAGGCCTAGCATCACATGCATTTTCCCTTTAGTAGTTGTAGCATAAAGAAGCTAGAAAACCTTGATTTCATAACGTATCCACTTTAAAAAACAAAAAATATGGGGGTCATCCAACCACCTCCTTTCTTCTCCTTATTTCCAAATCCTCGAACAACAGAGGTGTAAGGATGGGTAGGAGATTTACTTCAAGATCTCCTTGAAATTTGCACATCTTTGGAGTAGAGCTTGAGTCCAGCTTGCTTGCGGAGGAAAAATTTCTTTCAATAATTTTCTTTGAGATGCAAAGACCCCAATCATTTCTCTAGATACAAAATCTCAAATTACTTAATAAATATCAAAATTTCTAAAATTATTTATCAATTAATGAAGTTGAAGTAATGTTACAGTAACTTTTTTTAAAGTAAAGGTTTCAAATGTGGATCTGAATATTATAAAGTTAAAAAAACAAATTGATACTATAGCAATATTAATTATAGCTATAGCATGTTAATAAAAGAACCAAGTCAGATAAATCAATCAAATCAAACTTTAAATCGGTGCTATTATTTAAGCCAATTACACTGCTAAATCAAGGAGAAAAAATATTTACTAGTGTGATAGGAAACACATTATACACATTCTTAAACAATTTTATCTCTGCTGATCAATCTGGATTTATAGCTAAAAGGAAATATAGCTCAATTAGGATAATAATTCAATAAACATACTACATTAACTGTACCAGAATTCTGTTACCTGTATTATCTTTCCTTTAAATGTTTTCAAACATTTAATATATTGGAAGGCAAAAGTCTTTCTTAAAAATATTATTGGAAATGAAATTTTAACGTATATAATTTCCATAATCAATTATATTGACTATCACATAGTAATTACCATTAGTGTATTAATTATCTATTTTTCAAATAAATAGGAAGACCACACAGGGATGGCAATTTTTGTCTATTTTACTTAGTCTTACAATAGACGCATTACTATAAAATATTAAGGAAAAGATAAGAATATCTTTTCAGGTTCAAATATAGAAAAGAATATTATATAATTAATTTGTTGTAGACAATATTCTTATTCCTCTTAAAAATCCAGTTAGAAATATATGTCAACTACAGTTTGAATGAAATAAATTACATATATTAACAGGTTTAGAAGCTAATTTTGATAAATCATCTACTACATTAATTAATATTGATAAAGAATTACAGAAACAGTTCCAGTGAAACATTGGATTTCATACTGCTCCAGGTAAGTTAGAAATTTAGGAATAGTAATTACCTTATTTATGCAAAAGACAGATAACCTTGAATTTAGGGTGATTATCTTCCATCCAAAAATAGTGGGAAAGGGGGAGGGGGAAATCAGTCAAAACCTCTTAGTAGTAGGGATCTTCCAAACATTCAAGACTTCTGTCATTGTACCCTACAACAATAAAGTGACACTACAAATATGCATTCCTCTCCCTTCTTCCAACAGAAATTGCACATGCATGCACACGCATGTAGATTAGATAAGAGGTCAGGGTAGCTGCACTAGAAAAATGGAATTAACCTAGTTACAGTTGATGAAGGGAAAATAAATTAACCAGAAGACGAAAATAAATGGACCAGGAATGAAATAAAAGAAAAAGAACCTTCTTTACATGTTACTAAAAGTGTTAAAATTAATCATTATGGAGTCCTTCTCAAGGGATGCTAATTTTCAAAACAGCCATTCAACGAAGATGACAACTGCCATTGATTCATCAGTTTAATTGTTTTCAATGTTAGTTTTGATTTTAGTGAATTCCCTTCCTCCACCCACAACTAATTTTTTAGGAGAAAAACATTTCTTCCTGTAGATAAATATGACTTGATAAAGAACTGGTACCAAAGAAAATTAAATAGAATTATTGTCATGTTATTATAAAATAATTATTATATTGTATTATATTATATTATTATTATATGAGGACCCAAATTGTTGGGGGCAATATGCTGACTCTGTAAACCGCTTGGAGAAGGCTGTAAAGCACTATAAAGCAGTATATAAGTGCTATTGCTATTATTATAAAATAATTGCTTACAATTATTATTTTTCCTAAAATCCTCATTGCATTAATTGCTAGTTGATTTTGTATATGAAAAAAATATTCTTTTGTACACAATTATTAAAACAAAGATTACAGAAGCCGTACAATAAGCAAAAAATGTGTATTATTATTATTAAGGATAGAAGGTAGACATTGGAACCCCCTCCTGGTTCTTAAAGAAATATCCACAGTCCTTCATTCCCTCATATGAAAACTCTGTTCGTAGGAGATGAAAAAGAGTGAAGAATGCTAGAAAGGTTATTGTTATGGATCACTGCTTTTCAATACTTAGAAACATTAAGATGTGTGGACTTCCACTCCCAGAATTCCCCAGAGTTGACATCCACACTTCTAAAAATTCAGAAGATCAAAAGAGTGTAAAAGATATGAGTAGACATTTTTGTACAAACAAGGTGATTAAAATAAAATTAGGGATTAGGAAAAATTAGGAAACTGAATTAAATATTGGGTAATAAAGGAGTTAGGATTAGGGTGGAAGGACATTTGTGGTGACTAAGACAGGAGATGGGAGGAAAGGAAAGGGGAAAAGTCAGTGGAATGTGTCAACTCCGGAATTGTGGGATGGAGATTCACTCGGTTTATCTCATCTGCATGTTTTCTTTGTTACTTGTAAGAATAAAAATGTTCTGAGGTTTTGGTTCTACTAAATAATAAAGGATTTGGAGGAATGTCAAGAAGAACATGGAAGTTCTGGGTTTTTCTGCCTCATGCACAACCCTAGTTAAAATGCATTTTTTTTATTTTACAATTTTTTGGAGTGGGGGAGGCAACTGCTTCACTTCAGGCGTTCTTTGCAAGATTTTGGAAGTGGTTTTCTATTGCCTGTTTTCTAGGGCTGAAAGAGAGTTTCTGACCTAAAGATGCTTCACAGCAAAGATGGAACTAGAATTGCCTTAATTACTACACCAAAGTGGCTCTATTTATTTCAATATTTACCATTTATTTACAATATTTGTAATCACTTAAAATTCTGGCAAAATAAAACAAGAAATCTCCTGGAAATAATAAAGACTACAGTGACCCATGCAATGGATACCCACTGTATATGTTGAAGAGATACATTTGCACATGTTGAGGGAATTTGCCCAGGGAAAATAGGACTGTCCGTAGCTTTTGAAGGAAATGCTTTGCAAAATTTACTGAATCACCTGCAGAGCCACTTCGCTTCCCTGGTACAGGTAGTCCTTGATTTACAACCACATTGAGTTAAATGTTTCTGTTGCTAAATGAGACATTTGTTAAGTGAGTTTTGCCCCATTTTACAACCTTTCTTGCCACACTTGTTAATGGATTCGATGCAGTTGTTAAGTTAGTAAAGCGTGTGTTAAGTGAATCTTACTTCTCCATTAACTTGTCAAAAGGTGACCCCGAGATCATGCAACCATCATAAATATAAGTCACTTGCCAAGCATTGGAATTTTGATCATGTGACCATAGGGACTGACTGAGGGGTTTTTAAAGGGTTTTTAAAGTTTTAGAGTAATTTGGTATTTTGTTTTAAATGGTTGTTGTGAACCGCCCCGGGTCTTCGGAGTGGGGCGGTATATAAATTGGATAAATAAAATAAAATAAAATAAATAAGGCCAGGATGGGAAAAGCCAGAGGAGTGGAAATTCCTAACAGTAACCCTTTGGTAGAGCAGCAGTGTGAAAGATTTGTTGGAATGGAGATGCGGGGAATGGCGTTGATGAAATTGTAGGTCCTGGGAGAAGGACTTGGGACTGGCCAAGCATTGGTAACTCCGTTCCCATCTCTACCCCAACTGGTGAAGCTGGGGAGTGTGGATCAAAGAGCGTTGGGTGCTGACTGGTGGTAAGGGGGGTAATGGGCCCACCCCATCCTAATCTTCCGATATCCATTCTTCCACCAGATGGAGGGAGCCCATTTATCAAGCCACGCTAGCCCCACAATCACAGATTCGGATATCTTGGGGGCTACAATGAATCTCAATAGTTCTCAGTGTTTCCTTATTTTCATCTTGACTAGTTCCTTTATTTGGGTGGCAGGGACTCCTCCAATCAGAGCCCCATCAACTTGCTCAAACTTTATAGGGCTTTTTAATTGCTCAGTCTTTATCCCTAGCTGTTCTACCAAGGGGAGATCGCTGGCTCCTCCTCGAGTAGTAACTTCTCCTCCATCTTCCCTGAGTCTTCCCGCCACCCATGAGCGGGATGACGGTCGGGGCTCAAAACCCCAGACAGCCTCCGGTGTCGGGGAGCTGCTGAAAACTTTAGAGAGATTCAGGTTACTGTCAGGGTTCCATCAAAGTTCCGCTCATCCATTCAACACTCAGACACGATTAAATCCAAGTAAGAATTTATTAGGGAAACCATGTTGGTACATCTGGGAAAAACCTGAATCTGAAGCCCCCAGGCTTTTCTCCTCCCCAAGAGAATTCAAAGATCCACCTCCCAGCCATCCCCAATGATCACATGGCCCAATCCACTTCCAGATCAAACTGATGCCTTCCTTCTGTCACTCCTCTTCCAGGTGCAAGTTGACATGTCCTTGACTCTCTGGGGAAGAATGTCATTGTGTCTATACTCCCCTGCTACATGTGAATATCCCCCCTCTCAATTTCCCAGGCACTAAAATGTGGCAGCCACAGAGGCCTTCTACAAATATGGCTTCCAAGGCTGACAGCAGGTTGAGGTGGGGGGATCTGCAGTCTACAGTCCATTGAGAACACACCACTGAAGTAGTAATAGGTGAGAAAAAGAAACAAACACTCCAAAAAAAACAGCTTTCATTTGTTTGCAGCCTGCCATCACAAAAGATCTCTGTTGAGGGTGATGCTGAAAGGGCAGTTCTGCTTCTGTGCCCCCTCAACACCAGAAGCCATGCTCCTCCACAATGCCAGAAGCCACATGCCATGCTGTTCACCTGCCATGTCCCCCCACACAGCCCCAAAGCCCCTGTGATCACCTATTGCCCATTGCATGCTGGCCGGTAGAAGTACTATGGTTTCTGCCTGCCACACAATTGGCCTAAAAGTCCCATTCCATTCCCATGCGGGGCAGGAGCAGTCCCAGAGAAAGGGGCTGCCTGCACAAGGCCAGGCTGGTGAGCAGGGCATGGAGGTGTGGGCATGGCTCTGATCTACAACTTGGTGTGGCCAAGTTAATGCAGTCAGCTTTATATCTGTTTTGCAGGGCTGCCCTGGAGGCAGCAAGGGGCTGCTCTGACACCTAGGCCCTGACCCTCTGGACATGCCCACAGGCGGTGAGCGCTGGCATCCTGGGTGAAAGGGAAGCACTCAGAACACAATCAGCCTATGGAGCAAGATGGTCCCCAGGGATGCAGAGCCTAATCTAATTCTGACCGTGTTCCAGCCCAGATGGCCGCCACCAGGTTGTAGATCAGTGCCCGGATGGCCTGGATTGTGCCAAGGTGCAGCAGACTTGTCCTTTGCTGTTTCCAGGGTGGCTCCATAGGCTAGATCTAACCACATCATGGGCCGGATCTGGCCCGCGGACCTTTTGTTTGACATGTCTGTGTTAGCTCATTTGGCCAAAGGGAAGATTTTTACTAAGTTGGACTTGTGCAAAGCCTGCTAGTGGGTTCGAATCAAAGAGACAAATGCATGAAAAACAGCTTTTAACTGCCACTTAGGGTGCTTCCAATTTATGGTCCTCCTCTTCGGACTACAGGGGGACCCTGCTGTCTTTATGCAACTGATAAAGGAGGTGGTATATGAACGCTTGTACAAAGGTGTGTTGGTCGATCTGGAGATGACATACTGAGACTGGAAGAGCACATGAAGCTGGTACGGTCCTCGAAAAATTTCACGCTGCTTAGCTATATGCTAAACTTTCAAAAAGCGAGTTCCACCAGAGTAAAATTGACTACTTGGGCTACTGCATTTTCCATGAGGTGATACAGATGGACCCTGAGAAAGTTAGGGCAATGTTACAGTGGGCTCCACCTCACACCAGAAAGCAGCTGCAAAGCTTTTTTAGGGTTCGTGAACTTTATGACCAATTTATCCCATCGTTCACCCAGACTGCCCTCCCCATCACCAACTTGTTAAAGAAAAAGGGGGAGGAGAAACCCAACTCTATATAGCCACTGCAATGCACAATGGAATGCCAAGCAGCATTTGAAAAACGCAAACCTGCTGAAACACCCAGACCCAAACACACCATTTATAATTCAGGCGGATACTAGTGATGTGGCAGTGGGATGATTCTTTTACAGAAAAATAGCCAGGGAGCCTACAACCATGGGGAAAAGGGGGGAAAAAACTTCGTAGCCAATGCACTATCCAGGATGCCTCAATACAACAGAAATAGTCATGCCGGTCATTCCTTCCCACCAGCTTCCCGAGCACAGGTGAAGGCAAAGGCACAGATTGAGGCCATAGCAGAAACCGTAAAGAAGGCACTAAAGAGGGACAAGTGGTTTTCATCAGATCCCTAAAGTGATACTGCCACTCAAATGGAGGAAGGGGGGGAAACATTTTTCTGCTTTACAACTGATATTTTATCCTGGCACCTGAGTGCTCTGAGTTTTTCTCACCTTTTGGGAAATGTATTGGGGGGAGGGCCATGTGTATTCTTTCCCTCTGAAAGCAGCTGGAAGATGACCCTGAGAATGCTTGCTTATCTGGTTCTCAGGATGGCTATTACAACAACATCTTTGCACCTGTGGATTGGCTGAATACACATTGGACTGAAGGGAGGGGTTCTGATACCTTATTTCTAACTGTATTTGAATCACCAAGGCAAGCTCTGCATATGGCAGACTACTGACCAATGTGTGGGACCACCGTGGAATAAACTTTGCTACAAAGCTCAAAGTCTATTAAGCAGTAGTGCTAACTACCCTGATGTATGCCAGTGAGACTTGGACTGTATACAGGAAGCACACTAGGCAACTGAACCACTTCCACATGACCTGCCTCCGCAGACTTCTGAGGATCCAGTGGCAAGACAAGGTGCCGGACACAGAAGTCCTCTCCACAACAGGCCTGCCATCACTTCACACTCTGCTGATGAAAGCCCAGACACGCTGGGCAGGCCATGTTGCAAGGATACCAGACCATCGCATCAGTAAACAGCTCCTCTATGGTGAGCTGTCTCAAGGAAAGCGATAACACAGGTGATAAAGGAAGCGGTACAAAGGCATGTTGAAAGTCTCCTTCAAGTCCCTGGATATCAACACCACCTCCTGGGAAACACTGGTACAAGATCGATCGACATGGCGCTTGTTGATCCACCAAGGCTGCCAGACATTTATTTTTTTTAATAAATATTTTATTTTATTTTTTAATACAATCTTCCATTATACTCTTCTTCCAATTTCTTTTGAGTTTGTCTCTTCTTTTTGTTTCTCTTTCCCACATAGGTTATAATTAGTCCTCTAATATATGCCTTTGCTGTATCCCATACATTTTGTAGTGACGTTTCTTCTTTTCTATTCTCTTTAAAGAAAAAGTCCAATTCTCTTTCCATAAATTGAATATATTCCTTTTCTTTTAATATTAATTGATTCATTGTCCATCTTGACTTCTTTTTTTCTCCCTTCCATATGATTTTTACTAGGTTATGATCTGCCCAGGTGCTTGTTTCTATATTTATTTCTTGTATATTGGATATTAACGCTGCTGATATCCACATCATATCTATTCTGAACCAAGACATATGTCTATGTGAATAAAATGAATATTGGTTTTTGTCTGGATGAATCTCTTGCCGTGCATCTTGAATGCCTAATTCTTCCGCCATTTTGAAAAAAGCTTTTGAAAGTGTTTTTCTGGCTTTTTTGCTTATTTTTCTAGTTTTACAGTCCAATTCCACATCCACAATTGCATTAAAATCTCATACTCTACATAGATTTTTGTATTCAAGTTCTCTTATTTTTTTATGCAATTTGTCATAAAAATCCTCTTGATTGCTGCTTGGTGCATATATTGCTACTAAAAGCATCTGTTTGTAATTGATCGTTATCTCCACCATCAAAATTCTCCCCTCCTCATCCATAAAGATTTGTTTAGCATTTATTGTCTCTTTTATGTATAGTGCTATTCCCCTCTTGCTTTGTTGCAGAAGTGAGGTATTTAACTTCCCGATTTTAGGGTGTTCCAATACTTTATTATGTTGCTTTTTAATATGAACTTCTTGTAAGCAAATTATATCCAATTTTAGTCTCTCTAATTTACTAAAAGTCCTTTTCCTTTTTATTGCAGAGTTCAATCCAGTTATATTGATTGACATTAACTTTATTTCTTCCTCCATGATATTACTTATAGATACGTTTCACTGTTCTAGTCACTCTTATCTCTCTCACTTCCTTTCTTTTTGCTCCTTCTGTTATGGCTATTTCTCCAAATCTCTTGCATCTTCTTGTTGTTGTAAATCTCTCTCTCCTGTAGTTTCTTCTTGACGCCTATCCTCCCTTTCTTCTTCCACTCTTGCTTCCTCTTGTGATCCCCAGTAATATTCATAGAATTGCTCTGCCTTCTCTACTGAATCTAGTTTCAGGTCACCAGTATTCCCTCTGGAATCAGACATCTAAAATGTACTCTTTTTTTCGTTAAATGTTTTGACAGAAACTGATATTCCTTCCTTAATTATCTAACTCTTCTTGGAATTTGTTTCAAGATTACCATTTCTTTCCCTTTATATGTTAAGGGCTCATCTCTCACTCTCTGCATAATGTCTATTTTTGTTGCCTTCTTGGTGAACCTCACATGCACCTCTCTATGAAGTCTATTTCTCATTGCATATCTAGCATTTACTCTGAATATTTCGTCTCTAGATCAGCTTTTCTCAATGAGGCTCCATGAAAGATTGTGATTGGAAAAAAACACACATTTTTGAACTTTACACATTGCACAATGCTAGCACTCACAGAGGTTGTCATTGTTATCAACTACAACTCAGCTTCCAACCCGATGATCTAAACACTGTAAAAATGGATTGTGTAAATTGGAAGTGAATTGTACTGTGAAGGTTTTGCACTTTTTACAATTTTTATGAAAGAGTTGGCTGAGACCTGATCAAGGGTTCCACCAGAGTAAAAAAATCTAAGAAAGGCTTCTTCACATAGTTATTTCAACCAAATGATGTTCCCGTGGACCAAGCAATTATAATGAGTTCTACAAAGCAATGCATCATATAGAAGCTTCAGTTTCTATATATTTTAAACTAGTCCTTCTTGCACTAATCCAGTTTAGATTCATGCGTGATTTAAGAATTAAAGTAATTGATTGACTTATTTAAAAAACCATAAATGAAACTGCCATGACTGACGGCTGAGATCTTTTACTGTCAACCTATCTGTTGTGGAGGTTTCCCCAAATATTTCATGTGCCATTTATCTGTAGAACCTGTTTGCATAAGCATATTATTTCCACTCAGGTATCCTTTATTGTAGCAATTAAAAATTTCAATTATCCGTATGTGTTTCATTTTTGTTTAAAATACTTGGGATTAAACAATACATTTGATCACCAGAAGTTGGATAGATGAGTCTTGAGAGAACTAGTTTTAAATCAGTTTCATTTGTCATTCTCTATTGCTAAACTTTGTACTGCATTATCATATTTAGCTTTCCATTTATATGCAGACATCTCAATCATTTATGTTAGTAGATTATGCAGAGAAGAATCTCAGTATTATCTTCACAGTGATTTAAATGAACTTTAAATTCATCTGGAACAATCTAAATTACTCTTAAATATTAATGAAACAAAGTTTGCTTGATTTGGCACAACAGAAAAACTGAGTAAACTGAAGATGGAAAACAAGGTAACCTTGGAGATAGTTATTGGCATGATCATTTTAAAGAGTTCAGAAAAGGAGAAAATATTCCCCGCACCCTACCCTAAACCTGGATACTCTCCTTTCAACGACCGGAGGTGGGGTTCTCAATCTTGACAACTTTAAGGCTTGTAGACTTCAACTCCTAGAATTCCCCAGTCAGCATAGCCTAAAACAGGGATGTCAAACTCCCGGCCCACGGGCCAGATGTGTCACATGCTGGCCACGCCCACCCCCAGTTTAGCAAAGGGGGGGGAAGTTGCAATACGTCACGTGACAATGACATGGCGACATGATTTTGACACCCCTGGTCTAAACAATTTATTATTAGAAGATCTGGAAGGAAGTCCACAATTCTTATTTGGAAACAGTAAATATTATTATGTTGTTTGGTTTGCATGGACTGGTGGAAAAAGTTGTTCGTGTTAAGATCTTTGGAGATAGCTTAGATTGAGAAAGTTGCAACACATCTGTTGGATGGGATAATACATCTTTAGTTTGAACCTCTAGGTAAATTTTTTGAACGATAAATTGCATAAATATTAGCATATGCCAGTGTAAAAACAGTTAGGTAACTAAATCCATGTTAAACTTCTTCATTGCTTTTTTTTCTGACCATTCATTGTCCCATTCTAGTCCTCTATCTCTAATGTCTGAATATTTGTATTTTATGAAAAAGAAATACTGGCCTAGAAATAGATACTAGAGTCACTATGTTTTAGTTATTTCAACTATAAACTGAACGTCAAATGAATAGACATATGAGATGCCTGTATAAAATAATATGATGGCATAACTTTTTATCTTTTGATGGAAATATTTTTACTGAGTCATCACCTACTCCTCTAAATCATTTAAAAGAACACTTGGAAGCACGGTACCATGATGGAATTGAACAAATGCTGTGTTAAGAGTACATGTAACTCCTTCAAGTTTACAGATGTCACTACATAAAAGAACAGTCTTTGGCAACATAACATTCCTCAGAATTATTAGGAATGCAAATCCCATAATTTATTTGACTCTGCTAGGTAGAAGGGTTAAATACAACCGATGTGGAAATTATCAGATTAGGGAAGGCTAGAGTGGGGCATTCAGTGCAGGCTGTTTCTTTTGGAAAAGATCATCATCTGGATTCTATAAATAGTCTTGACAGCAATGCTCTAATCAGAAAGGGTGATAGTTTGTTTTTCTCCTGTCCAAGTTGATTAGTTTACCAGTCCTTTTCATAATCATCACAACATGAGTTTGACTTTCCCATTGTGGCAATGTGCTGCCAAAGCTACAAAACACTGCATAGTTTACAGATGACTATCAGAAGTTCCTTTGAGTCTAATTAAAAAGAAACAAGCAAACTTTTCATCAGGCTGAATGATAGGTAACAAGAACCCTGCAATTAGAAGCTTGCAATTTAGAAGCTTCCCATCCTCCACATAGTGTTTCTGGAGTCAAGGAGAAGCAAACATTGTTTTGCTTGTCATTTACAATTTTGAGAGAATTGGAGAAAGGCATTGGCAGAGAGCAACCTGATCAGTTTGCTCTCTCCAGGAAGTTCCTGCTATTTCACCACTTTTCTTTTTAGGTGGATTTCTACATTTTCTTTAAAAAAAGTGTTTGGGGTGCAGGCACCCATGTGTTTTATTTTCTAAGGATGACTAATGCCTGGAAGAATTCTTTTGAATAAATATTTTGTTGGAGGATAATGCATTACTGTGCAAATGCCACAACATACTGAGTATTGGTTTGTTTTTAATTAAAAGGATTACTTTAAAAAAAAAGTCAAGACACAATGGAGAGTGTCCATGGCAACATGTAACCCACGAGAGTATGGTTTTCTATTACTATTCCTTTAATATAGTACCAGTTGAGCAATATATTTCTTACCTCTGTCTCTGTGACCTGCCTAACCATTTCTGCAATCCATTTTCCCTTGCTTAATTGTATGTCTAGTAATATATAGGATTAGTACTATGGTAAGGGACAACCATACCATAAAGCTTAAAGCTTAAAAGTCAACAATGAGAAAAGGTATATAAAGTTGAACCATAACCAATCAACAATTATATAAAATGAAACCCAGCTGAAGAAACAATATTTTATTTCTTGAGGCTTGGGATAAAGAACAAAAAATAAATTTCACTCTGGTGATATTTCTATGTATATTCTCATCATCCTAACAATATTAACTATATAGAACAATTTCTGTTAGAAACTACTGCTATTGATAGCTCTGGTAGATTTTACTTATTGTTTTATTCTCTGTATTGCATTGATCTGAAGCATTTGAATAAATTTAGAGTGAGGAAGATTTATTTTAATATTAAAGAAAGTGGGTATGCTTAACACTAGAAAATCCATAGCTTATAACATAATCAGTGTCATAATAGGGATCTAGGAACATGCAGTTCCAGTTTCAAAGAGGACTTCATTGATCTAATAATCCATATATTATATACAAACATAAGCATAAACAATAGGCGTAGCTCTGCAAGTTGTTTTAAAGATAGCATGGCCAATGAACAGATTGCATCCTTATTTTGGCATTGTTTTGCTGCGACTATTACTCTGCTAAATTCAGTGCCTTTATTATTTCTATTGGAGCTGACTCACACGCTCACTTGAGGCTAGATAGAAATATTTCCGGTTCAGTTGCATACCTAGAAAAAAAAAAGAACCATCTGCATTGTCTAACATCAGCACAAGCTGCTAAATATACTATGGATAATTCTATTTGGGAAACATGGAGGGCAGTCCAGTTCTTTCAGTGGGAGCAGTCTGATTTTAGAGGTTGAAGCATTTTTAATGTTCTGCTGAGAACAGACCCAGGTTGGAATTGAGGATAGAAAATCATATTTGTATGTGTTTTTGCCCCTAACATTTTAAAAATGTAATTCTATTTTTTAGGTTAACAGTATTCACAGTGCTGGGAGGCACAAAGGCATTATCTTTCAATGTCTGAATATCCTTCAGTGTTTCCTCAATTCTGCTTCCCTTCTCAAATATCAAGCCTCTACCCTCTGGAACAAGAGGCCACAGCCCCCTAGAACAGTGCTTCTCCATCTTAGCAACTTAAAGATGTCTTCACTTCAACTCCCAGAATTCCCTAGCCAGCATGTTAACTGAAGAATTCTGGGAGTTCTTTAAGTTGCAAGGTTGAGAAACACTTTTCCATACCTTCTTAGGGCCATTGGATTGCATTCTTTTGTGCATTTTATTGATGAGAAATGATTCAGGAAAGTGAATTTCCATCCAAATGAGAAAACAATTCATGTCTTTGAAGGCCAAACAGTCATGATCCATAAAGTTATATTGGTCTCCTTTGAAATGAGAATGTTGCTTTATCCAAATAGTGTCATATATAGTTGCAAAATGAATGGTAGTGTTTGTTCAATATTACTATAATATACTATAGCAGAGAAAGAGAATAAACCCTGACACAGTAAGTAATCACCAACTAAAAATCTCTTCTTTGATATAAGTTTAAGGGAATTTAAGATAATTCATCTATTTCAAACCCGTATAACTTTGAATACAGTATGATTTTCTATTCTGTTTCCAAAATAATCTACTTTAAAAAATGCTAAAATTATATTTAAATATTTTCAATGAATAATATGTTTCATTACAAAATATGCATTTGTATATTTATATATATTAAAATGGCTTTTAGACATTTAAATTCCTAATTTAACAGATGAACAAAGTCCCAAACAATGAGATTTGAGCCCTGAGAAATGTGAACGTTATATTATTCTGGTGTATAACTTTTAAAAAAAAAACACAGAAAGATTCTCTATTGGCAATTATTATTATTATTATTCATATAAAGTGTAATAAAATAAAGCAAGTTCCACCCAGACAGAGAAAGAGAATCTCAAAGATTTTATTCTAGAAAACTTTGGCTTTTTTTCTTTTAACTAGGGATGAACATGTAAATAAAAACAGTCTTTGATCAAGTTTCCTCTGTTTTCTGCTGAAAAACAGCTTGTAATTGGATGAATTTTATTCAAAGAAACAGGAACTTGGTGGTCCCATTTCCTTCAAATGGACTCCCATGATAATTCATTTCTTGCAGCCAGCCTCATTTCAACATTAAACCTTCTTAAATAATTATAACTATGGGATGAGTTTTTGTTTTTGTTTTTAAAAGGAAGTACTAGCTTTTATCTGGGCAAGAACTAATATATATCCTTTGGCTGAGGAAGTATAGTGAGAAAGCCCTGCCCAGCATGAATATTCAACAGACTAAGAAGAACACCAGCATGGGGGTATTGAGATATACTACTGTATGCCAGTCTTCTTGTCTATTAATTATGGCCATTAACTTTAGCTATCAACAATCACTTTAATGAAACACCATTACTTACCTTTAGCTTCACACAAAATCAGGAGAATAAAATGAATCCTCATTCTATACAACGTTTACCCAAGACAGTCCTAGGTAGAGATAATTGTCACATTGGAGGACACATGCTTGATCTAGTTTTTGTCTCGGAACAGTGGAGAAGTGACCTGATTGGCGATGTAGCCAAGGAAGCCTTGTCATGGTCAGATCACTCTCTCCTTAGGATAGATCTTCGTAC
>JANHFL010000903.1:98871-111348 GCA_032468155.1 Oxyrhabdium leporinum
TATTTAATAAGATGGTTTGAAAAATAGTCTAAATTGTTCTTCCATGTAAGGAAGCATGCATTAATTTGCATATCTGGTGAATCCTAATCTCTCTAGTGGATTTAAAAAAATTGAACGTGGAAGTGTAGAAGGTTTTACCACAGATTTTTAAAAAAGGAAAAATGTCCAATTTGGAATATAGATATTCTATATTCTATATAGATATAAATGTAAAAAAATAAAAAAATAATAAATTCTAACAGATCATTTAAGTTTCAAATTTAGAGGGGATAGTGTAGCTAAAGGTTTAAGGTTCTAGGAGTTAAAGAATGTCTACTTTAAGGATTTAAAGTTCTATAGTTCAAAATTGTCTAGTTTTAGCAGATAATTTAGATTGTCCAATTTTAAAATTTTCAGTGTTGAGTGGGTTTAAGTGCGAGGTTCGTTCTTAGCCTGTACTGGACTGTTCTATGATTGTCCCTTTCTTCCCTTCTTTCTTATGATCCTTTCCCTTCCAGCCTTCTTGTGGGCTTGATTTATCTCTTTCTTTTCTACCTTTATATATTCCTTACTTGCTATTGTCTACTCACCTTTGATTTTTTTTGCCTTGTTTCCTATGTTGTCTTTTTATCCTCCCTTCCTACTTGCTTTTCTCTTGCCACTACCGGATATTTGGCTCTCCTTGCTTTTCTCAGTTCATGGTGTTCCCCCTCTACCTCATCTGTTGGTCTCCCATCCTGCTCTGCTGCTGTTCCCAGTCACCAGTTCACTGTCCTCATTTGTTCAAATGCTCCACCAACACTGACAGCTTCTGGTTGCACCAATGCTCTCCTGTTGCTTTCCAGGCTCCTTTCAGGATCTGCTTCACTGTATTGCCCCTCACTGCCAGCTCTCCCCTCTGCCATGCCGCTGCTGCTCCTGGCTCTCTAGCCACGTGACTCCCATTTTTGTTGCTTCTTCCAGCAAATAGGACCGCCTGGATGGCCACCGTGAGCTCGCCTCTTGTCTCCTCTCCACAGCCAGTTCTGCTCCTCCTCCCTGCTTCTCTCTCTCACTGGATTGCCCTTTCCTTCTCTACCAATTGTTGCTTTGCCCTCAGTCGGCTCTCCTCTCTGTCCTACAGATGATTTTCCTCCCTACTCCACAGCTGGGCCCCATTTGCTCACCGGCTCACCTCATTGTTCTCTGCATCAATCCTGGATCCATCTAGAGATGAACTAAACAGGGCTGCCACAGCAGGGGATGAGAGAGCTGTGGGAAAGGGAGCATAGTGAAGGGAGTATAGCCATAACAACATATTTCACATGAGATCAAGGATGGGTTGCTGGCACCTGGGAGAGACCGTAGTTTGGTGGCAGCAGAGAATGCAGATTGATTGGGTCTCATGATGTGCTTGTCATTGAACAGGGGAGGGTGCGAGTTTAATGTGTGTGAGGGAAAACATGGGATCTCAGATTTGCCAAGATGACTTCTCTAATAAATTCTTATTTCGATGGACTTTGTCTCAGAGTTCTAAATTGTTTTGAGAGTTTCCTTGGAATGCTGACATTAACCCAAATCTCCTAAAAAGAAAAAATCTCAGCGGCTGCTCGCAAAGCGGTGCCGCTGTCCATGGTCCTGAGCCCTGGTCGCACCCCGACCTAATGGGGTGTGCAAAGACTCAGGGAAGATGGAGTAAGGAGTGGCAACCACTGGGGGGGGCATGGGTCCGTCTCGGAGGATGCTAGCGGAATCATCTGCTATCCCTCAGCCGCTGCGGGTGCCAAAGCCAAGGCATCGGAGGCCGAGCTCCAGAGGGTTGCTCGGCCCAAGGATCCAGTGCCATGGCAGTTCCAACTAGGCAGCCCAATCTTGATGGGGTTGGAGACTGGACCTGCTGCGCAACAGGCATGGGAGGCTCCAGTGGCAACTTGGGGACCTCAAGAGGGGACAGGACAAGACAAGCATGCGCCAGCCTGCAAATGGAGGGTATCAAAACTCGTGGAGCTGAAAGAACCCAGGAGTGGAGACTCCAGCCATCATTGCAAAGCCATTTGTTAACGGGACTATCTGGGATGCCAGGTATAAAGTGCTTCAGATGCAGCCAACAGGGTCAATCGTGCTTCGGAATGCCTTGCACCCACGCCAATCCCTCAAGCACCAGCGACCACAAAGTCGAGGAGAACTCCCAGGAAACCACCAGACAAGGGGAAGTTTGTTTGCAAGCTGTGAAGTTTTCTCCCCCCCACCCACTGTTCCATGAAGGGGGAACTCCGACTGCAGAGGGCACCGGCACCAGTGGAAATAGCGAGGAGGACCTGATGGTAAGTGAAGCCATCTGTCCCTATGCCCTAAAATCTCACATAGTAGTTCCCAGGACAGGTGCTCATGGGGAGCTAGAGGCCATAATAGACACTGGCTGCACTAGGACCTTAATCAGTGCTCAAATGGTGGAAAATTTAGAAATAAAGATGAGGGTCCTGAACCGCCCCATCCAATTCAAACAGGTGGACAAGTCCCTAATGGGGATGCACCAGCGACTTTAGTCATCGAAACCCTAAGGCTGGAGATGGGGCTCCACTGGGAGATCATACAATTCATAGTTGCCCCAAAGATGACTGAGGCTCTCATACTCAGTCTACCATAGCTGGACAAGTAGGCACCCACATCATCTGGGAAGATGGTTACTGGAAATTAAAATAGCCCATCTGGCCCGCTGCTCCTGCTCCCGCAACATAAGAATCAGCCCTCTGTAGGACCTAGTGGCCTCAGACAAAAGGAAGGAGTGGCTGCTGCCACAGAGGGTCTTCCCAGCTGCCTGCAGATACCCAAGGAGTACAGAAACTTAGCAGATGTGTTCAGCAAAGATGAGTGTAATGTGTTTCCCCCAGATCACCCTATTGACTGTGCCATAGAATTCATATTAGTGGCTAAATTACCAAAGCCAAAAATATATTCAATGTCCCCAAAACAGAGAGTGAGTTGAGGAAGTGCATTGACACAAACCTAGCGAGAGGGTTTATCCAACCCACAAAATCTAAGGTCGCAGGCCCCATGCTGTTTAAAGAGAAAAAAGATGAGGGGAGGGGATAAGGCTCTATGTAGACTTCCATGGAACCAATGCTGTTTGTGTAGAAAACACCTACCCCTTACCCTTATGAAGGACATGCTTAACCATCTGGCGAGGGGAAAGGTGTTTACCAAACTAGATCTCAAAGAAGTCTACTATCACGTGCAGATCAAGGAAGGTGATGAACGGAAGATGGCTTTCAATTGTCTGCTAGGCAGCTTCCAATTTAAGGTCATGCCATTTGGGCTACAAGAAGCCCCTGCAGTGTTCATGCAACTCATTAACGAGGTGCTACATGAGCACCTCTACAAAAGAGTTTTGGTTTATTGGGTGACATTCTCATCTTTAATGAGATGATGGATGAACACATCAAACTAGTGCGGCAGGTCTTGAAAAAACTCCTCTATGTTAAGCTTGATGCTAAGCTGTCAAAGTGCGAGTTCCACAAGACCTCCCTAGACTACCTGGGCTACGGGGTATCATACCGGGGATTGAAATGGACCCAGGAAAAGTTAAAATGGTACTAAACTGGCAATCCCCTCACACCTGAAAACAGCTTCAGAGCTTCCTAGGGTTTGCAAATTTTTACCGGCAGTTCATTCCTGCATTTGCTGAGATAGCTTTGCCACTTATGGAGCTATTGAAAACAAGAGGAACTGACCCTAAACCCAAGCCCAACCAGCCTCTGACCTGGACTCTTGACTGCCAATGAGCGTTCAAGGAACTAAAAGGACTATTCTCCAAGGAACCAATCCTTCAGCATCCTGATCCTGAGCAACCTTTTGTGGTGCAAGCAGATGCCAGCAATGTTGCAGTAGCCACAGTACTCCTACAAAAAAACTCTCTAGGCCAACTGCAGCGCTGTGCCTACGTGTCCAAAAAACTCACTGACACAGAGCATCAATGGTCCATATGGGAGAAGGAAGCCGCTGTTAGATGGGCCCTCCTCTCTTGGAGACACTTCTTGGAAGGCAGCAAAGTGCCCTTTGAAGTCTGGACTGACCACAAGAACCTAGAGGCATTAAAGACCCCTAGGAAGCTATCCCCTAAACAAGTATATTGGGCTCAATACTTTAAGTGGTTCAACTTTGAGCTGAAGCTTATCCCAGGAGAGAAAAACAGATCAGCTGATGCTTTATCAAGAAAGTCCCAGTTCAACAGCTGACGGGAGGAAATAATACATGCAGTCATACCTCCTTCATAACCAGCTGCTCAAGTCATCACACGGAGCCAAGCCCAGAGTCAAGATGAGAAAAAGGAGGATGCAATTACTTCAGACACTTGTCCACACTCCCTGTGGATCCATGGTTTAAGGACAACCCAAAGACACTAACCCTATGAGATGGATTAGCGTGGAAAGGGTCAAAACTGTATGTCCCAGCCTGCCTAAGGCTACAGGTACTGCAGCGCAGTCATGACTCTTGGCTGGCTGGTCACTCTGGATTTTTAAAAACCTTCCACTTAGCAAGGAGGCTATTTTGGTGGCCAAAAATGAAGGCAGACGTGGAAGACTATGTAAAAGACTGCTCCACCTGCACTGCCAGGAAAATGAGGTCAAGAAAACCACCTGGTCTACACCAACCAGTGGCCGAACCTAACCAGCCATGGGAAGAAATAGCTATGGACTTGAGCTTCCAGAGAGTGGGCTGAACTTCCAGAGAGCGGGGAAAACACCGTAATTTGGACAGTGGCGGATCTATTCTCTAAGCAAGCTCATTTCACCGCTTGACCTGGATTACCCTCAGCTTAAAAACTGATGAGAATGTTCATCAAGCAGATTTATAGACTGCATGGAGTGCCTCGCTGGGTCATTTCCGAGAGTACAATTTACAGTGAAGTTCTGGAGGGAGTTCCTACGATCCATTGGATCCTCTCAAGGATTGAGCTCTGCTTTTCATCTGAGCATGAATGGGACCATGAAGCGAGCAAACACTATGGTGGAGCAGTACCTGAGATGTTACGTCGACTACCAACAAGATAATTGGGCAGATCTACTGCCATTCATGGAAGTGGCATACAACAATGCAGTCCATAGCAGCACTGGACTGACTCCTTTCCAGATCACTAGCGGGATGGATTTTGTGTCCATGCCTGAATTGCCTAGAGAGCCTCCATCCTCAATGACCCTAACTGAATGAATGGACTCACTAAAGCAGGCATGGGAGAATACCAAACACGCCTGAGCCCAAGCCGCAGAGTGATATAAACAACAGGCAGATAAGCACAGATCGCTTCAAGCCCCTTTTAAAGTGGGAGACCGGGTTTACCTCTCCACTAAATACCTTAAATTAACATTACCCACCAAAAAGCTAGGTCTGAAATTCTTAGGGCTGTTCCCCATTGTGAAAGTAATAAATCCGGTAACTAAGCCTTCCCCGCCTATTAAGAAAAGTACATCCTGTGTTTCATAGCAGCTTGTTAAAGCTAGCCACTGGCTCTCAAATACGGCCAAGGGATCAACCTGCTCCTAAGCCAATTGTGATGCAAGGGGAAACCCATTATGAAGTGAAGAAAATATTGGACTCTAGATTACATAGGGGTCATTTACAGTATCTAATACATTGGAAGGGAGTACCCTTTGTCTGAAGCCACTTGGGTAAAAAGCTGGAATGTGAAAGCGGATAGGTTGGTGAAGGAGTTTCATGAAAAATTCCCTGATAAGCCAAAGGGCCCTCCTGGAGGGGGGGGGCGGCACAGGTGGTTAGATTGTTAACACCTAACCTTCTGTAACTTGTCTCATTTCAAGACATTCTCATCACTTAAGGGGAGGCAGCCTGTCAGCCTTGGATCCATCCTGAGATGGACTAAACAGGGCTGCCACAGCAGGGGATGGGAGAGCTGTGGGAAAGGGAGCGTAGCGAAGGGAGTATAGCCATAACAACATAGTCCACATGAGATCAAGGACGGGTTGCTGGCACCTGGGAGAGACTGTAGTTTGGTGGCAGCAGAGAATGCAGATTGATTGGGTTTTATGATGTGCTTGTCATTGAACAGGGCAGGGTGTGAGTTTAACATAGGATCTCAGATTTGTGGTTTCCCCAGATATGCCAAGATGACTTCTCTAATAAATTCTTACTTTGATCGACTTTATCTCAGAGTTCTAAATTGTTTTGAGAGTTTTTGGGACAGATTTTGCCTCTCTGTTCACCTCACTTCAATGGGCCTCCAGGCTCTTGGGTAGGCCCCTCTCGGGTGCAGCTGGGCTTCTCTCAGCAGGCCAGGTTCACTGTGGATCGTTTTTCTCCTATTTCTCCGATCTTTCCTCTCCTTTTCCTTTCTCCATTTTTTTTCTTTCTTTATGATTTTCTCTATGATTTATCTTTCCCTCTCCACCTCTCCTCCTATCATTTATCTTAGCTTAATACCAACTTTTCTCCCTGCGATGTAACTATGCTTCCTCCGTTGCCATCATCTTGGAGAGATCTTGCTGCCAGGCACCTGCTCCTTGTTCAGACATGCTGCTTGAATGTCCCCAGTTGCTGATTCTGAAGAAGTCCATACCTTTTAAAGGAATTGATACAAGAGGATATTTGGAGCTGCCTGTACAGATGACAAATTTCTGTACCAAAATTGGTTTTTGACTAATGAAAAAGTATGCTTGCCAAAGCTTCAGTGGAAGTCAGTGATCATGGCAACAAAAGAAGCAGGAAAAGATTTTGCATTTGAAAAATCCACTTTATGAGAGTGTAATTTCCTGTTTATCTTTTTTTTTTCCAGGAAAAAATATAGTCATCTATTTGGCATGATTCCAAAGTAAGTCTTTAAATCATAATTACAGTAAATTTAATAGACAATGTTATTGCTGTTTTGTACAGCAAAGCTGTACATCACTAAGTAATTGGCAACAGATGTGGGTCCCTTCCCCCACAACTCCAATTTAAAAAAAGACTGATTTTAAAAATATTAAAATATTAAAAAAAATTCTGGAAAAAGCGTTCTTTAAGCTTATACATTCAAGAGATCTATAGCTCCCTATTTAAACATATCCGTAACTGATATATGGTTTCCCTTTGTGGCATTCATTTTCTATCAGTGTGAAGTAGGTCTGGTCTATCTTTCTAATATAAAACTGTGCCTCCAAGAAAATGTGAGACAACTGTTATGATTGGAAAAAAGAGCCACACATTTATTAACTACTAGCTGGATACTGGTGCTTCGCTACAGTCTCTCTATTAACTTTGGGATGACTTTGATGATACTTTTTTGCAGCTTCCCTTACTTGTGTTTTCCTAATCACATCCGTAAATCTTTTCCTGCAGTTTTTCCCTCTTTTCCCTTTAACTGGTGTTACAGTAGAAGGGACAGAGTCGTCTGAAATGAGGAGGTCAGTGTAAGAACAGATTTGGGGCTGGGACATTATGCAGGAGAAAATGGCTCAGTGGTGGTCGGTGACTAAAACTCATAAGGGAATATCTCTCCCACTGCCTTGATTTTAGAAGCAGTTCCATAGGTGGAACGTGTAGACATTTTGGTGAGGTAGCGATGTTTAGTACTGTAAGGAGCCCCAGACCATTCCTGAGTGAAGGAATGGAAGGTCTGCCAGTTTAAACTGAGGTAACGGAATGCGAGGCAACTGGCAGTTGGAACAGAGTTCTTTTCAGGTGGGGAGGGGGAGTAGAAGGTCTAACCCCTTAGCATCAGAGCATGTTAATATAAGGCACGTGGCAATTGAAACAGAGTTCTTTTCAGGTGGGGTGGGGGAGTAGAATGTCTACCTCCTTAGCATCAGGGCATGTTAATATAAGGCACATGGCAGTTGGAACAGAGTACTTTTCAGGTGGGGAGTGGGAGTAGAATGTCTAACTCCTTAGCATGAGAAATTGTTAATTATACTGTGTAAGAAGTACTAATGATCTGGTGGTCATTTCAAAAAATCTTTTCTTAGCGAGCACCTAGAAGCCAAGAGGAACATACTTGCCAAATTTCAAGTTTGTAGACTTTACAGTTCTGGAGATTTCATGATGAATGAGTGGTATTTGGCTTTTATATATACATGTATATAGAAGAAAAAAACTGCAGTTAGTATAAAGCAATGTAAAGTATAGGCACCCAATAAGTAACTGACTAAGCAAAACTGCTTGGCCCAGGGCCCTAGGTCATATGTCTTTAAATTGGATTGTTCTTAAGCAACCCTCCCTGAAGGCCAGATGAGGGTCCCAGTTTGTTCTACTCAGCCTCATGAATCAGGTTTGATGACAAGCATCCTGCCTGATGACAAGTAAAATGTCACTTGTCTCATGAAGGCAGGCAATAATCTACCTGGGTTCTTGTGCCACCAGACACTGGGGCCTTGAGATTCTTGCCCCACCTGTAGAAAACAGTTCAGAGAAGGCGGCTGCTGCTCCTAAAAACAAAGCTGAAGAGTTTGGAGGCGCTTTCAAAGCTTCATATTCTCATATCTACATTCAGGCAGAAACAGGTTAAAATATTTTTGTTTGACCAGCCTTCTAAACAAAGTGAGCCTATTAAGCAACCAAATACAGGGGTTCAGTCCTCCATCCTTACCCATCTCAAGAGCAGCCACCCTGAAAGTTTGAAAGTCAGGAAACATCTTCATCTGAAGGCTGAGTGCACTAGCTTGATCTGGTACATTATTTCTGTAGCGCATATGACAACACATTTTTAGATATGCAAATATTTTAAAAACTGCCCAAAAAGAAAATATGCAAATTTGGACTAAACCCCGTAAATGGAATACTAATAGCAATAAAAAAACAACAACCCAACTGAGCTTTCCTCCAGTAGAAGTAGCTTTGCCCACTGGAAAAATTAATTCTGACTATCAAGAACTGGGGAGGAGCAAAGGGTTCAATTCAAGCACAAAGATAACCAAGTCAGCTTAAAGAGGCTGTCTTTATGTAGCAATAGCAACAAGCACTTAGACTTATACACTGCTTCAAGGTGCTTTAGAGCCTTCTCTAAGAGGTTTGCAGAGTCAGTATATTGCCCCCAACAATCTGAGTCCTTATTTTACCCACCTTGGAAGCATGGGTGGCTGAGTCAACCTTGAGCCTGGTAATAATCGAATTGCCAAATTGCAGGCAGCTGGCAGGCAGCAGAAGTATCCTGCAGTCCTGCATTCTAACCACTATGCCACCATGGCTCATTGTAGACCCTGAGCCTAAAATAAGGCCTGATTCTCAACATCTTTAAGCAATGCATACCATTCCCAGAAGAAGCTATTCAAAACTTAGTCCAAGGGGGCTCAAATGCAGTTGCTCTTATTGAAAAAGTCCTTCTCTGTCCTATATAGTCAGTGCAAATTGCTGGATGCTGCAGCTAGTAGTTGACCTCCTTTGCTTGCTATGTGTCTTTCTGCTGCTCTGTTAAGAAGTTACAATCCACAAGGCAGAGCAACCAAGCAAAGTGCTACCCCCCCCCCAAGTCAACAATTGTTATATGTTATTTCATTTTCAAAGCTTTCAGAAGCATATTCAGAAGCTTAATGTCAAAGAACATTCAAAACATTGAATGGTCATTTGAATCAGAATGTTTCTTGTACTGCTTCATCAGTTATGCTTACTTTACTTCCAAGATATGCAAAAGAATCTCTTATACTTTTTCAATAAACAGGTTTTATTGAACAAATATAATTTATCTATCTTTATAGCTCTACTGGGTAAGTCAGGTAAAGCATGGAGATACTTGTTTTTTGCAGCATTTACCTGGAGGGTGATTTTGCCAGCTTCACTTCACGAATGATTTCTTGTAGGTCTTCCTGAGTATAGCCATATCAGCAGCAAAGGTTAAATCTATCATTATTGAATCATATGGCTCTGTAACAGTATCACTGGTTTTTCTATCCAATGCTTTTTTCAGAATATGATTCATACATATATAGTGGCAAAAGGATATCACCTTAATGAACTCCAGTTGAAATGAAGGTGCATTGACTGTCTGTACTCCCATGATTCAGCATATTTTGAGTGATCTAGAGCCAATTTGTTGTTAAAATACCAAATTGGAACAAAGAGATTGTGAATTCCATCCTCTGAAGCATAATGGCAGCTGGATAATTTTGGAGAAGTCACCTTCTTTCAGTCTTAGGAATGGAGCAAGGGCAAGCCACTTCTGAAAAGAAGGAGGGGTGGTGGTTGAAGGCTTGCCCAAATGCTGTAATGGTGCATTAGCAAAAGCTGTTTAATCAATAAAGCTATTAATAAATTAATAAATGCTATGTGTATTTTTTTGACAAAACACAAAATTTAAGAAGACAGCTTTTAAAAATATGGGTCTTACATCGACTTCTCTAACTTATCAATAGTTAATTTTGTTTCTAGTTCTGCAAATACTAGCTAGTCCCCTACTTCTTTATTCCAATGACTACTGAGTTTCTCCTAAATCTCTCAATATTTTCTCCCAAAAAATAATGTATACCAAAATATTGCAATATTTGAATCAGTCTTAATTTGTGAATATTTGATCAATGCTATGCCCCGGTTTAAATTTAGCTTGTTTTTCTGTAGTTCTTTTATTTATTTCAGATGGAAGGTAATTGAGAAATATTCTTTCCGTAACTTTATATTCAAAATTTAGCAGAGAAATATAATTTGCAGCTACAGATGAAGCACAAGTAGGTGTTCATTTACTTATTTATCAGTGATATATGATTGCATTCAAAAATTGAGCTGATATTCCCACTCCAAGGTACCATGTTGATTTGTGGATCTGCTATGATACAATGTAAAGCTTGAATGTAAAGCTGGTATAAGGTAATAGATAGCTAAAATTAGAACTGACTCAAATATTGCAATATTTTGGTATACATTATTTTGGGGAGAAAATATTGAGAGATTTAGGAGAAACTCAGCAGTTATTGGAATAAAGAAGTAGGGGACTAACTAGTATTTGCAGAACTAGAAACAAAATCAACTATTAATAAGTTAGAGAAATCGATGTAAGACCCATGTTTTTAAAAGCTGTCTTCTTAAAGATCTCAATATATTATTTGCTTATTTGCTTCTCAGCAGAAGAGAATATGATTATATGAATTAGGATTTATAGGAATATAAGATACTTTATATCACTATTATTTTATGTATTTATTTATTTAACAATGAGTGTATATATACCCATCTTATGCAGCATAACCCTAGGCAACTCACAAATAATTATAAACATGCCAAATTTAATATAAATTAATCCAATGGTTTTCAAATTATACATCATTAACATCTCTTTAAAAGAAATATCAGTAACTATAACCTTTTTGTTTTGAATCAGTACCCTTAAATTTGCCATTAAAATTTGCCAAGATATTTACAGTGGTATATTTCAGACCTACAGATAGAAATATTTTAGAACGAAGGAAATATGTTTATAAGAAACAATAAGGCTATATAAACTTTCAAAGGCGTGATTCATCCATTCATTTTGAAAGTTTTGATCAAATCACCCCTCAGAATCTTCAGATCTTATTTCCCAGGTGATCTGCAATATGAAACCAAATTAGGCACTTTCAAATTGCTTTGAAAAGATTCAAAGATAATTTAGAGATTAGATGGGGTTCTCTGATGTTTTCTGGTTTTATAGAATTCCAGCATTTGGATAAAGCTGGAAGAGGCAAGTTGAATACTGCCACATGGTTCCTCACTAGACAAGGAGCCTTATTGCCTTATCATCTTCTCTACCTCATCTCCCCCTCCCCCCTTAGAATTTTTCAGAGTTTATAACTGGACTCAATTAAGGAGTTGGTTAATATTGAGCTCTAGTTCAACATCTTCATAAATTATTTAGATGAAGAAATAGAAAGGAAACGTATCAAATTTACAGATGACATTAAACTGGTAAGAATAGCCTACACGCCAGAAAATAGGCTCAAGAGCCAGATGGATCTTGACAGACTTGAACACTGGGCCCTAGCCAACAAAATGAAATTCAGTGTAGAAAAAATAATCTTTTACACAGGCAAAAAAAAGTCCAAATGTACAGGTACAGATTAGTTGAAACCTGGCTCAATAGCAATAACTGTGAGAGGGATCTTGGAGTTCTAATGGTCAATCAATCAATCAGAATAGAGCTGGAAGGGATCTTGGAGGTCTTCTAGTCCAACCCTGTGCTCAAGCAGGAGACCTTATACCATTTCAGATAGATGGCTGCCCAGTCTTTTCTTAAAAATCTCCAGTGATGAAGCACCTACAACTTCTGAAGACAAACTGTTCCACTGTTTAATTGTCCTCATTGTTAGAAAGGTTCTCCTTAATTCCAGGTTCCTTCTCTCCTTGATTAGTTTCCATCCATTATTTCTTGTCTTGCCTTCTGGTGCTTTAGAAAATAAGTTAACCCCCTCTTCTTTGAGGTGGCCCCACAAATACTGGAATACTGCTATCATGTCACCCCTAGTTCTTCTTTTCTCTAGAATGGCCATACTCAATTCCTGCAACTGTTCTTCATATGTTTTAGTCTCTGGGCCTTTAATCATCTTAGTTGCTCTTCTTTGCACTTTTTCC